>SIXB01006190.1:0-12209 GCA_007018985.1 Anopheles bwambae | reverse complement strand
CACGGTCACCGCCTCTGCCCTTTTTGGCCGCTTCCTTCGCACGCTTCAGCTTCAGCATCACCATGGCCGAGCTGTCCGAGTCGGCACCATCGTCCGAATCGGGACCACCGACCGGTGCTGCCGAGCTGCCCACGCCAGCCTCTTCGGCCGGTGCCGGCATCTGGGACATAAGGTTGGCGGGATTGGCACGGAACGCGGTAGGATCGGAGGTGCCCGCCCCGCTACCGCCGCTGCTGCCCGTCACGGCCGTTTTCACAAGCTTGTCGATCTGGTAGCGCAGCTTGTAGTCGATGGGGCGGATCTTTTCCAGCACGGTTCGTATTTCAATCAGCCGGTCGATCGATGGATCTTTCTCGATTCGATGTCCTGCGGAGAAGGGTGAAAATTGGATTTTAATGTTGTTGTTGTTGTTGTTATGTGAATGAATGAAACAGTGTTGTACAATGTGTTCATTCGGAACAGTATAGGTTGCTTTAGCCATCTCTTGGAAGAGGTTTTACAAAATTTAGTTGACCATACCGTATTTTGTGCATTTTTTTTCCTCTGGTAGCAATGCGTTCTACCAAAAAAAATGTATTTGCATGCTTGTTGGGTTGATAAACAAGTTCGTAGTGCTAACTCTGATTAAAACATTTTGCACTTAATCTCTTAAAAGAAAAAATTAAATGAAAAAACCATTACCTTTCATAAAGATATGCTTTACGTGAATGCTATGATTAACAAAAATCTCTACATAATCCAGCTCTCCTGAACAAACTAACCTTAAGAGCCTGAAGTATCGCTTGAGATTCGCTTTATTCTATTACTTTAGCTTGCTTTCGGACTAATACGAAGACCGTTCAGATTAGTTATTCATTAATTTGACGCTCAATGACGTTTTGAGTATCAAAGAATTGATTGAAAATGGCCTTCACATTGTATTTGTGTAATTTATTAGTAAAATCAGTAATTCTTACTTCACAAAGAGAGGCACTAAATCGAACGAACTTATCGCACAACCCAACATAATTCGTAGAGCCTAATTGATAGCACATTATACCCATTTACGGCGCATTATCCACACATAAACAGTGCTCAAGTAAAATGAAAACTGTACTACCATTTTCAAAACCAAACATTGCCACTCGCCCTGCAATAACACGCTCAAAAGAGGCTTCCATCCAACTTCCTCTTACCGGAACATTTCCGCAGCACCACGTACGTCAGATTGATGAGATAGTTCAGCAGCATGTGGTACTTGATTTCGAGAAAGTTTAGCCCGTACTCGGTCGACAGTTCGCCCGTTTTCACCCGCTGCAGCATGTTGCCCACCAGATCCGACACCTGCTGGAAGTTGTTGTTCATCTCGTCCAGCAATCGCAGCGCCTGGGGCAGATCCGGCTGAATGTCGTACTCGTCTAGTGCCTGTACAGCAACGAACCAAAACAAAAAAGGGGAAAGAGAAGTATAAGCGTTCAATCAGAATATGCTCGCGTGTGTGTGTGTGTGTTTTTTTTTTATTGCTTTGTGTTTTATTTAACTTAAAATCATAAAATACACCATCGTCATATCGCTCCCGTGAGTGGTTTTGTGCTTGAGGGGCACTTTTGCGGAGGCAAATTTTGTACTCCAACACACTGACGATCTCTTCCTCTCTCTCTTGGCATATATCCTCCAGGACTAACTAGGGGCTTGACTGTCGCAGTGGAAGCAAAAAGCAGCCAAGTCACAGCAGCCAACCTCGGACACGTCAATAACTAGACGGCTACCTAGAAGGTTAGAAAAGGCCAAAAATGTCCAAAAAAAGAAGTGAAAAATATAGCTCGCCGCTATATGACAGCCAGACTCCGCTGCCATAGTGGTCCGCGTTTTTCGATATTAATATCAATATCAATCAAACGGGACGATCTCGCGAGTGCTCTGGCAAGCTTTCCGGCACAGCATAAGGTAGATCTCCTTCCTTTTTCACCTCCCGTTTCATTCTTTCATCTTTCCATCATGCAATCCATTTTGTATGGTTCAGTGCATTCTGTCCGGATTGGGATTGGTGGCAGAAAATCCAGCTTGTTTTTGTTTTTTTTCTACTGCTGCGCTCTTGCGAATTCATTTGTACAAAGGGATCCGCACCTGCACTGGCAGAACGACGATGCTTGCATATTTTACGTTTACCACCCTATTTCCCTGTTTTTCGCAGCACCAACGTTCGGGCGAGCTTTTCGCGATGTGCGTGTGTGGTTCGTCGTGTTTGCCAAGGGTTTTATTAAAAGCACGAAAACGGTACGCGCCTTTTTGAAAACTGCGTTGCAAGTAAATTCGATCCGATCGTTTATTTTCGTCTCGTTTAAATTATGAAAAATATGCAAACGCGCTTATACATCTCCGGACGCGGGGTAGAGACTGAGGCTGCGTTTGAAACCAAATGGGGAAACGAAAAAAGATTGATTTTATTTTTCGTTTTTCCTATTTGTGACGCTCGAGCTGGAAACGCGTGGGGAAACTTTAAATGCACCCGTTTGCGAAAGGGTTCACATACAGTGATGGTCAATGAAGTAAGGTCACCATAAGTTTCCTTTTTTGAAGTAAAATTAATGCTGCTTTATCTATTAAGTGTTTGAGTTTTTTATGAGAGAAAACAGATTTCTTTTTTCCCTAAAACTCCAAATTATTTCAAAATGACGAAGGCCACACAAAATAAGCCCGTCAGTGGAAATATTTATCAGCCGGATTTTATATTCCATACTCAAATTGACAGCTGCGTTCCGCCATATTGTATTTCGACAATTTTGTTCAAGCAATCTTGAATGGAATCTTGAATGGAAAATTCCTTCCTTTTTTGTTTAAAATAAGATATAATACTTCTAATGCATCTAGCCACATGGTTTCGAACTGTTTTTAATATTTCTAGTTAAAATGCTTTTGCTTCAGCAGAAAAGATCAATCATATAAAGGCAAACCAGTTTATTTCATTTTTTAAGGTTGATTTGTGTGTAACGCTTTGCATAGTTGTAGCCGAAATGCCATTCCTTAGATAAATCAGTTGTGCAATCGAAGTTGTGCAATCGACAGTTTGTGCAATCGATTGTGTTATTAAATTGGACAGAGTAGCTTGCACCATCTGACATCTGGAAATTTCCCGATTTTAACTAACGATTCCTCTGTACGGGCCCAGTAAAGCTTCTAACGTGAAATATAAATCATCTTTATCTTAATTCATCTTAAGCGTATGTAAATCTTGACAAATTGTTTAATTGTTTAATTGTTTATTGTATTTGAGTGATTGGCCAAACAAGCGGCCTTACCACTGAATTAACGCTAGAACTTAAGTAACTATCACAAAGAGCAGGTTAAACGCAGTCTACAATGTCAAGACGGATCAACAGAATCTTTAAGTTGGTGCCAGACAAATAAAGTGTAATGCTGATTAAATTTACGGGCAAGTGTGTGTCAAGACCAAACAACAAACAACGAGTATGATACGATGGAGGAAGGATTACATTACGCCACGGAGTGAAGTGTAGGACAATACTTGTAACTCTCTTTTGGACAGCTTCAATCCTATTGGACCATACACTGGAGAACGGACATCAAACTGTAGAACTAAACTCGAGAATAGAACGAACATAGGACTTATACAGTGTTAACAATCAGTGCGGGTCATTGAACTCTCTCGATTGTCGACGAATAAATCCTAGCGTTTTGTTAGCTTTGTCTAAAATATCACAAATATTACTGTGTTAATATAATATTACAAATATTATGGTAATCTAGTTTGCGATCCAGGGTGACTCCTAAATCTCTGACTGTATTACACCGCGATAGTTGTGTCCCTGATATGCTATAGTTCTATCTTATCGGGATAGCTATTCTAAAGAACGACATTGACGTACACTTTTCAACAGAAATTAGCAGGTCGTTATTGATACACCAGTCCAAAAAAAACATCAATCGTACATTACAGGGAAAGAGAGTTGGAAGTGTTCCGTACGACACGAAACAGTCTAAAACCATCCGCATAAAGCAGACAATCTGCTTCCATAATGGCCAGTGTGACGTCGTTGAAAAAAAGTGAGAACAGCAATGATCCCAAGTTGCTCCCCTGAGGAACGCCAGATGAACTCTCGAAAACGTTAGAGGAAACACCATCGATTTGTACGTAGTACCTACGTTCAGAGATGTGGGACCTGAACCAATTCACCAGCGGAGTAGAGAGACCGTTCCGGGCGAGCTTAGCCAACAGCATGCGATGGTTCACAGGATCAAATTCCAAACAATCAGTCGTATTCTATTCTTATAATGAAGTCGTCTAGTCGTCGAGTTGATGAATTTTGTGTGTTCATTTGTATGGAAAAGTTTACTTTGGAGTTCATTTTCTCGACTCGAATCGAATCGAGTTCAGAATAGAATAAGCCTGAATGTATTGTTTCTCATACACAAAGACGTGTATGTACAGTCTTCATTTTTGTGTAACCTTATTAAATTTACCAGCACTGTAATGTACAGTATATGGGCGCAATACTCCCAATATGCGCTCCCTATGCGCTTTATACTTCCATAGACGATCGAGCAGTTCAAAGAGAGAGAGCTAGAGCTGATTTGCAAAGGTTTGCGAACTATTAATTTACACACGCGGGTCGCATGGCAAAGCACGAAAACACACACGTGGTGGTGTTAAATAAAAAAAGAAAGAAAAGAAATATCCTCTAATTGCGCAAAAGTAGAAAAGGAGCGTTTTAGCGTTCATTCGACAAGGAACACAGAGCTGTGAGGAGGTCGTGTTAAACCGTTTTTGCACTTTGTGGTGCTTTGCTGGTCCTCTGCGCCGTGCTGAAGTGGAAAAATTTAACCATCCTTTGCCAGCGAAGCCAGCGACGGCTAGCGACCGCAATAAATAAATCCTTTCCCATCGCGCTAAGTAGATGCTAACTAGGGGGGGTTGTTGCCGAAGAGTTGTGGGTTGTATGCTTGCAGACAAAACAGACCAAGAGAGTAAAAAAAAGGCAATTGTCGAACGCGCATCAATACGTTACCGCGATGCGGCTCTAACTCTTAAGCGAGACTTATTTGCCTGCGGAGGAGCATGGCGGGATGATATTTATATTTTTTTGTTCAATGTTTTTGGTAGAATGGGATTTTAAATTAAAAATATATGTGCCTCGCGCCGTATGTACTCGACACGGGAATGGATGAAAGGTTTTAACTCGCGGGAACATAACGGAGCGCGCACATACACACGGTAGCACAAAACAAAGAGATTGAGGAGTTCGAAAGCAACCCCTGCCACACACATAGGATCTCCCATCATATCCTTCCCATACCTCATTTGCACATACGGCAGCTTCGCGTGTATGTACGAACAGAGAACAGAAGAGAAAAATAAAGCGAACCATACATCACATCTCGCTGCTCTCGATGCTTTGCCAATATATTATTTGCTGCCCTTCCGTGTTTCTCGCGTGCACAACCTGCACAAGAACAAAACAACAAAAAGTACGTCCGTAAATCCGTTATTTCGCAAATAAAAGTAAAAGATATGGTAACGGTGGTTCCAATTTTAAAATATAAATTCCCCTCCTTTGCCAAGCCTCGTTTTATTTTACCCCCTCTTCTTTTGGGACACACATACTGCATGCAAAAATTCGCGCAAAAATTCAACCAGCCGTAAAGCAGGGGCTCCCTCCTTCTCTCACACACATGTCCCGGGGTTTGAGCAGGATCGCTAGGAAGGGCAGCAATAAAATGTAAAAAAACACACAAGCAAGGGGAATGGACATTCGCGAGCTCAGTCATATCGGGAGACAGGGAACCAAGACCCGGACTGAAATCAGCGCACACAGCGTCACATTGCGCTCTCGCCCTCGTTTTCGGCTACATACAGCCATGAACTTCACCAATTTGCCTCCCTTTTGGCCTTCCTCTAGTGGCTCGCTGCCACAGCATCACACACAAGGATCGCGGCGCGATGTTGTGTGATTCGATCGGGAGCATCGAAAATGTGTGCCCCACCATCACTACCACCACCACCACCACCAAAAACAGGACCGGGTCGACACAAAAAGGTGCTATTATTGATTTATTTCCATTCATTTCGGGACTACTTTACTTTCACCCCCTTTTTGGCCATATTCCCATCCCCCAAAAAGCGTTGGAGGGAGCTGATGCTGATCTGATTTTTTTCGCTCTCCCGTTCCCATTGACTCTGCCCCGTTTTTTTTCTGTGAGCTAATGGGCGTAGAGTGTTGGTGTGTGCACTTTTGTACGTGTGTTCGGGTTGAGCCGCTTTTCCAATTATCCTCAAATATATACGCCGTCCGCAGAGGAGCAATCATAGAGAGAGAAAGAGCGAGTGAGAGAGAGCTGATGAGAAGCACAGCGCAGCATACACAACAGCAACTCGTGCCGGGAAGACCGCAAAGTGAAACGCGCCGTTCCAGAGCAATTCCCGACAAGAGCGCGGACTGCTGGTCCAAATATTGGAACTTCGACACGAAATGGAACAACACAGTCGGTCAGATTCTGTGGCGTACGGGCGCGTCCGGGGGATGAATCTACATCCACACCTCACAGTCCCTTTTGCTCCCTTCCCTATCACACCCATTCACTCAAGCAGCCTAGCGACGAACGATGGTTTTTGTGTTGCCCCTGCTGGAACGCGCGATCCTCACGAACGCGCACCGTACACAACCCGGGAACATCCCGGACGTCCCGGTCGTTTTCTCTGATATATATGCTGGCGAAGTACAACACACCGTGTGCATGGGCATGTTTGCGTCTGGGTGTGGGCTTCACCACACATAGACACACACAATGCGAATAGGTTTCACTCTGCGCGCCATTCCAGGAAGGGGAGATTGTTCCGTTACCGGGCCCGATTGCAATAGAATTCCAATAGACGGCTGGGCTGGGCTACGCACCTTTAACAACGTGCAGCCTCTCATCGCGACCGCATGTACTTGATTAATTAAATTGAAGTAGTTGTTTGTGGCGAGTACGGGTAACGTTGCAATGTACTAAACTGGTTGCAACAATACAATTTGCAAACGTAAGTAGTAGGTGAAAAGAGACTACAAAGCATCTTCTGGCCAAAAAAAGGAAAAATGTTAGTCTAAATAACAATTCAACAGTTTTTCTGTTACAAAAGAAATACAAAAAAACTAGAAAATTTTGTTCAAAATGTGCCAGACAGTTGCCCCAAGCGTAGTTTTCATAACCAAAAAATTGGTTGGTTAAGGTTTGGGTTAGAAATTAAAATCCCATTTGCCCTGAAGTTCTAGTCGATACTATTTCCTGGCGAGTTATAAGCACTGATAATTTTTAATAAGATCCAACATCAATCGATCTGAATTCTGATAGTATCCTGGGTCTTAACAGCCTACTAGTGGCCAGACATTTCAATTTATCTAGAATTGAACATGAAATGCTTAAGGTTGTACACTTCCGCACCCCAAATTTCGCTACAGCCATTTCATTTCAAACCAACAAGTACGGTGTAGCATAATAACTTTACTAACTAAAGCACATACTAACGATGAATTTGAAGTTCATCATTATCAGTGCATATCACAAATGGGAACGAAAACAGTTGATATCACAAATGGGAACCACACATTGTTCTACCATCGTCGGGTTTATACTATGTACTTCTAGATAACTCGCTGGTGTTCATCCAACTTTTTGAATGTGTATCCAGAAAAATGCTCTGTGATGACCTTTTCTCGTACTCGTAGTACATTGATGCATTATTATTTTGCTATGGGTACACAGATAAATCGTGTTAATGTAATTCGTGACCTTGAAGTACTGCTTGACGACAGACTAACATTTCATATTGATAACATTCTCGGCCTAATAATACGCTCAACAGTTGACACTTCAATGATCCTCGCTATTTTAAAACTCTATTTTGTTGCTCTAGTTCGGCTGATATTAGAATATGTCAGGATTATATGGAGTCCTACCAGTATTAGAGGTATTACTCGGCTTAAAAGAGTACAGAAACTCTTCACTAGAGTCCCTAATTCGGTGCATAACGCCCTTTTCTCCTTTACCCCCACATCCAGTCCGTTGTCAACTTTTGGGAATTGACTCTTTAGAAAAGAGACGGCGTATTGCTCAGTCTTGCTTCTCTGTTGGTTTGATCCTTAGCACTAGCGATGTTCCTGACCTCCTCTCTCTACCATTCATTTCTACGTTCCTTCTAGATACCTCCGCCCGCGTCCTCTGTTAGCCATCCCCACTCGTCGAAACTTTCATAATGATTCCTTGCTAAACTGTCTCAGGCAGTTTAATACTGATTTCGATCATTTCGACTTTACTTTCATGGCGTTCAAATAAATTGAAATAAATAAATAAATAAATAATTTTAAGTATGGATAAGATTTGCTTCACTGGTATTATCGCTAGGACTTATTAGATTAAATTTTTGCCTCATTAATAAACTTCTATTTTTTTCTATAGTGGCTTATTATTGACTATTTTGACTCCCTAGACCAATGAATCATGGAGTCCAATACACGATCTGTCCGGTCCAAGTTATCCTGAGGTCCATCCAATAAATTTGTGGATGAGTTTATGTTTAGGTACGTTATCTCAGTTTAAAGCATCTCTCGAACATCTTAAAGATCTTGCTACATTTGACACAGTTTCCCAACCATTATTGCTTCGTTCGCCTAAACTTATAATTTGCAGATCGGTTAAATCAATTATTTCACCATGTGCTGGCACGATGCAATCCAACACCGAAGAAGAGGAGTAATTATGCCAAACATACGATTGAAGATGCGGTTCGACGGTATCAATCGTGAGCAAAAGATGAGCATGATGAAAATCTACCGGCTCAAGCAAATGAACAACGCAGACCAATCCCAAGCCGGAGGATGGTGGTGGTGTATAGTGCCGACCGAAACTTTGCATGGGAAACGAAACGTACACCCGAAACCGATATGAAATGATCACCTCCCCTTGGTGGGGTTAGCCGTGGACTATATGCTCTGCATTCCGTACAGTACACAACACCACGAGCCAGTGTGAGCTTTTTGGGGTGGTGTGTTGCGGCATACAAATCCATCTGCTCGCTCGCTCTGCCATACTGATGCTGATGGATTTTGCTTAAGCATTGCAGCAGCAGCAGCAGCAGCAGCAACAGCGAAAAAGTAAAACAGGATCAGCTCATCACACCCAACCGAATCGAACGCTTCCGAACGCTCCTCCGCGTGTGTGCATCTGCAATAACGTTCAGCTTCCGTTCCAATTTTTTCCCCTCCCCGCAACACTCCGACTCTCGCTCAGCCGTTTGATTTCGAGCGGGTCAAACCAGCAGTAAGCAGAGAGCGCAAACGAAGGACACAAAACAAAAAATTGGATAGATTTTCCTGAATAGGAAAAAAAAACACACATACACAACAAACACACGCTGCAGTGGAGTGGAGGAAAACCTCTCCTTACCGCGGTACGGTATATAAAAGGGGAAATTCCAAACAAAAATGCTTTTAGGATAGAATAAGCGCACGGCTTTTTGTCTACTCGCCCCACGCCTCCCGCGCTCTTGTGCACCATCATCCCGTGCAGCTTGCAGGCGCCAATCGTGTTTCAAATTTTTAGAAACAAAAACCCATATGCGTCCTTTCGCTTCGGCTGATTTTTTTTTTCTGCTTTCCTTTTTCGAGCTGCTTCCTCTATATGTCAATCCTTCAACAATGCTCTCTCGCGTACTGCAGGAATGATTACCACTAGTGGCATGAGTCCATTCAGCCGGAGCCGTATGTGTCTGTGTGTGTGAAAAGAATGGAACTGTTTGGAGGAAAAATATCAGCATTTTCCTGGTTTCCCGGTTTCGTCTCTCTCTCTCTCTCTGTGTATTTTTTTCTGTTAAGCCAATGCAATACGCGATCCATGCAGCTGGAAACCAAGGACACGGTAGGGAGAAATCCTAAAATCGAACAAAAAAAATTAGAGTCCACACCACACACATTGATCCTTTTCGCGTAGCGGGAGAGTTCGGCTGGGGAGAGGAGGCTACCTCATCCCGGTCCCAAACTGCCCAAAAGCCCAGCACGAGCGAATTTACGATACACACAAACCTAACGTCCCATACACGGACACACGCACACACACCTAACGTTCTCGGTGTGTTCACGGTCGCACAGCGTGAAATACGTTCGATGACGATTGGAAAGCCCCGGCTGCCTGGGTGAGATAGAAATACGGTTAAAAATACACACATAAACAACGTACTTCCAAAGTGGTCCCGGGACACGGCGCGCTGCACTCACACACGACGCTCCGGAACGATCAGGGAAGCGATGGGGAGAAATGTGTCCTGCCAAAGGACGCACATACAGGTGGTGTCCTGCTTTCGGGTTGTGCGAGAACCCCACACTTCTCGCGTGTATGGTGCGCCCCATCGTGACGATGAAAGTACAGGTGGTGGCCGGACGGTGTGTTCCGTCAAACCCTTCCCTCTCGGCTACTCATCCGGTGCGGAATGGGAAGCGAAACGAGCGAAAAAGGCAATGCGTTTCGACGGAACAGTGAGCCGCATCAAAGCACTCGCGCGATCCAAACCGTCGCCTTTAGGTGTGATGGAAAGTTTTTTTCCTTGATTAACTTGAGCAGATTAGTAGTAGTTTTGCCTGATCAGAATTCACATTGTATGATTTTTATGATTTTTATAATCACAAATCTGTGAAAGTGTTTTTTAAATATTTTTTTAAAAATTTTATCCAGGCTAGTGACTTTTTAAATGGGTCCATATCTCGCCTTGGAGGTTGACATTCAATTACAGTAGAACGTCGATTATTCAATGGCGGATTATCCGGTGGAGGGCTTAAGCGTGCGCATGAATTTGACAGCAATCTTGACGAATATTTGCTCAACAATCAAAAGACAAGATCATAAACAATTTTTTTATACCGCTATTTAGTGTCTCATGCTATTTTCGATCTTCATTTTTGTTCAAGAACAATTATAAAACCTATACTTATTTATTTAGAAAATATTCTACTGATGATTAATCGATTGGTTTAAAGTAATTTTTTAGTCAAACCAACAAATGAACTCGGTTAAACCAAAATGAACTGATAACGACTGTTAAAATGTGTTTATTCGCGATGCCGGCTATTGATTAATCCTGGCTGACAGAGACCAAACTGTTGTAGTACCTCTAATGACTCTTCAAGGATATTCTTAGCTACCCAGGATCTTGGGCTTACTTAAAAATCATCACTTAAACTATAGGAACACTGACCGCAATGTGAGAAATACATGTTGATTAGTTAGTAGCGGACAAATTTCAGACAATTTGGGAGTTGATCACTATTTGTAGTGTTTAATCAACTCAGAGTTCATGAAGTATCCCCTTCAAGAGCTGCGAACTTTTACATACACCTAATAAAAACGGAATCTTTTTTTTTTCTCATTGTGTCAGAGAACATGCAGGAGATGTATTCTGGCAGGGGCTGATGTACCGGGGTTTGATCCATTTTTGCAATTCTTTCTGTGTCTCTGCTTCTCGTTTGTCCTTCGGGAAGATTTTTTTTTGTGTGTCCCCCTTTTCGAGCTGTCAGAAGCATCCGGGGAGAGACAAAATCATACGATTCGCTACCTCACAGTGATGTACTGCTGGCTCGCTCTAGTGACGATGATAGTCTCCAGACTAGCGCGATCGGAATGGGACATGGCAATGGGAGCTGCAAAAGAATAACCTTCCTTGATGTCTCTTCATATCGTGAAGGACGTTTGCGTTTGTTTTTGAAGCGGCAAGAGGAAAAAAAGGGGAACAAAGAAAGTCGCAACACGAAGAAAGTGCAACATTCGCCGGGAAAAGTGTGTGCATATGTGCTGCATCTTCTGTGCGAACAAAACCTACGCCTAACATTAATAGTACCCCTTCACTACCAACGAGAAAGCATATCGATGAAAAACGGTGAAAAAGCGTGCACATCGCAGAGACGAGATAAAAAATAAGGACAACAACGAGGTGGGAGGGAGGGGCAGCATCCTGGGCAAGTGGGAGTCATTGGTGTGGGTGTATCTCACACACAGACACACACACTGGACTGGCGTGCGCGTCCGCGATCCAGGTCGAGAGACACAACAAAACACGTCCGAGCCCGAGCGTCGTTCTCTTGGTCTGTCCCTCTTTCTCTCTCTGTCTGATACTGCCTGGAACAGGATATGCACGAGATGCAGCACTTTCCCATTTGCACCTCCCACGGACCCCCCCCCCCCCCCCC
>SIXB01006189.1:0-12212 GCA_007018985.1 Anopheles bwambae | reverse complement strand
GGGAAGGTTTTAATTCGTTCTTAATTAGTACGTACGCGCAACAGTCGGAACCCGACCACAAGCAGAGGATAGAAAGCATTTAAGCAGCATTATTACCTTTGTTTTTTTTTTTTTTGTTTAAAGCATCTCCTCTTAAGTCGAGCCTTTATCTTGTTTAGTTTGTTTTTTCGTTCCGTTTTTAACAAACCCATTTTGCCCACTTGTGTGCATAAATGTGTGTGTGTGTGTGTTTGTGTGTCGCCTGTTCGGCTGCATTCCCCCGCCCCAACAAAAAAGGAGCGTGTGATAGCGACGTTGAATAGTAAAAACATAATGAAATACATGGCGCTACAAAGTTGAAGGCGCACACGTAACAAAACGCACGAAAACGTAGCTACTTAATAGAACGGTGTGCGGCAACGAGGGCAGCCACTGTCTTGTAATGCTCTTGTGCGCCCTGACGAAATGCTTAACAAGGATCTCCTTCCCGCCCCCCCCGAGAGGTCCGAACTGAAATGAATAGGTATGTGTGTGTGTGTCTGTAAAAAAAGAGAAGAAAAGCAAAACGAGGAAGAAAATGAACAAAATGTTTGTGTTTCCTTTCCATTTACTCCCACTCCACCACCCATCTCAACATTTCTGTGCTATTCACTCTCCCCCCCGCTCGTCAAAGCGCAGTGTGTAAAGTTATACAAATGGCAAATAGTTGAAATAATAAAGAAATCCCCATAAAACAGAACACTAAAAAAGGTGTAACACAATTAGTAAAACAAAACAGGCAAAGCTGGCAAACGCTCAAAATGTTAGTAAAACCATTTCCTTTCCACCCCATTTCACATTTTCAAGAAAGAGTGTAAGAATGAAGAAGAAAAAAAAAGATAAAAGAACAGGAAATAATCATAATAAAGAGGAGAGAAACAGAGTAGCAAAAAAAAGAACACATAAAAACAAACGAAACAAACCACACACAAACACAACAGGATCCACAGAATTTCTGCTAGCATTTAAGAGAAAGATAGAGAAAGAGAGAGAGAGATGATTAGTAGAGAAGTGTAGCCCCCAAAAACAACAATCCACGACTCGGTTCTAAAAGAACAAGATAAATCTGTGACAAGATTTGATTGAGAATCCACGTAATGACCGAAACCGTTTGTTGCAGCTAAAACAAAAAAAAGAACAAAATAATAATTACAATTTGCACCATGCGCGCCCAATAGAGAAAAGTCGAAAGAAAAAAGTGGGGAAAATGGAGGTGGAAAATAAGGCAAGGCAAAGTACGCTAAAAAATGCAACAAAAAACGAACAAAGAAAACACAAACACAAGAGAAGAAGAAAAAAACAGAAGAAATAATATAAATAAACAAAAGGTATATAAATATAATTGATGAAAACTGATTAGAAAACGTGCGTGCGAAGTGCGAAGAGGAGAAATAAAGTAAGAGAGAAATAGTGTGTTCGAGTGTGAGTGAGTGAGTGTGTGTGAGAGTGAGTGAGCTACTATGATGTAAGCGAAATGAGCGATCGAACAAGAGGTGATCACGAAAGTTCGCCAGTAAAAAAGAAGAATAAATCGTACACACAACAAAACACAAACATGATATAAGAGAGTAAGAGAGAGAGAGAGAGAGAGAAAGAGAAAAAAACACACACACAACACAACTTGCACACACGAAAACGAATAAGTGAAGCAGTAGCAGTGTTTGTGAAGTGGATTAGTGGATATAGAGGAAACATCCAGAACACGCATTCAAATCGAGCGTCGGTGTTGGTGAGACGCGTCGTGTGTATTAAACAAAACAACAACAAAAAAAAGGTAATGATGCAAATTATGAATATTTAAAGTAATTAAATTCAGTAAAAATTAAGAATTACGTAAAAATAAAGATGCAAAATTCGACAAAAACTTAACCCCCCCAGTGTGTGTGTTCCTTCCCCAAAAGGAGGATGTGTTTTTATTTGCCGGTGGGAAAAGGAAACAAAATGATCGGAAAAAGAGAGAAAGAAGGATTGTTTTTTTTGTTTTTTTTTTACAATTATTAGTGATTAACATATAACAAAAGTCACAACAAAAAAAACATAAAACAGGTAATATATAATTGAAAAAATATGGTAAAATGGAAGGAATTTGAGACGAGAAGGCAGCATGGCATCCACAACAATACAGGTTCAATCGTCCGCCGGAGTGAGAGATCGTCCTGTCGTTGTCTCTGTGTAGCATAACAATGGTCCACCACAGTCCTTTCACAGTGTGATTAAGAATGTAAGAGTGAACAATTAACAGGTAAATGGAATGGAAAACGAAGGACACAGTGACGAGTGCCATGTAGCAAATGGAAAAAATAAGTAAATACAAGCGAAAACAATTGATTCTGTGACAAAAGATGATGGAAAGCGGATGGAAAAACATGAGAAAAGATCAATCAATATGCACAAACACCTGCTTCTAGGGTGTTAAAAGGGTGCAGCAGTAAGTGTTTGTAATGCCCTCCTCCCGAAACCCAATACTTAATGTGAACCATCTCTTCGCCATCATCATGGTCACAATCATCGTTTAATTGCTTCCTTTCTACAGCACAACCACAGCAAAACCACTTAAACGATCCTGAACCTTTTCCCCATTTTGCACCCCATATATCTATATATTGAATTGCTGCCCCACCAGTATGATAAAAATAGTAAATATTAAATGAAGAAAACAAAAACGAAATTGTGATGCACGGCAAGCATGGTGAGCTACGGAATACGGAACCCCCTTATAGGAGAAATAGGTAAAGTAAAGAAAATCATAAAATAAAAGAAAATAATAAAAAAAAAAAATCCATTCAATGAGAATGATACGAAGAAAATGAAAATTCGCACATAAAGAAGTAGAACACAGCTGTAAAGAAGTTGCAAAAGAAGGAAATTGCAGGTTGACAAAGAAACAACCCAATGGAAACAAGTGGGATATACATAGTCGAAAACCACACTGAGAAATAAGCGCAAAAGGGGAAGGCTGCGTGAGAAACAATAGTGAAAAATAAATGCAAAAAATGTGAAAAATTGTCCTTTTGTTTTGTTGAAAATGAGAAAGTAGGTAAATAATAAGTATAATAGTATAAAAGAAAGGAAAAAAACTAGAACAAGAAAAATGATAAGTAAAGCATTACAAATAAATAAGGAATTCAATTGCTTTAGTTTACCTTTTGATTTTGATTAGTGTTTCTTCTTCTATTTTTCGTCTTCTTTCTTTTTTTTTCTATTAATTCTTTGTCTTTCTTCGCACATTGTCACACTTCTGCTTGCTTTTTCAGGTTATAATTTACCATTTTTTATATGTTTTCTTCGAAATCTTCTACATGGTTTTATCACTCTTTCAATGAGCATCCCTGTTTTTGGGACAATCTGTCCCGCTTCGTGCAAAGCAGATAAAGTGACCTTGTTTTGAAATGTCTTCACCACTCCTTTGTGCTAACACCTTGTAATAATAACAATCATCGAACATTACGAAGTTTGTTTAGATCGTAAATGAAAGGACACTGTTTTTTTTTTTAATTCACAGAAATCCTTAGTCCGAAAAACAAGGTATAATTAGCACCCGTACCCGTACGTCAAGGACAGTTTGCAGTACTTTTTTAGGCTTTAATTTTCATTCTCTTCAGCCGGGCAAGGACGACCTAGCAAGCGGACCTACGACAATGGCATCGACGCGGGGTTCCTGAGTCCCATACCCGCTGTGCCTGAGTACCTCCCAGAACAGAACCAGGTACCGACACACACACACACACACGTGTAATTGAATTTCCGTTCCACTTCACCATACCATTTGCTTCACGGTGCTCCAACGGCAAGGGAATGACGATTGCATTTTACGGTCTTTTCGATTTCTGTTTTTAGTTCTATTCCTTTCTGACTCTCTCTCACTCGGAAGCCTCTGTTGTTTCAATACGGTCAGCGTTGAAGGGTCAAGGGTTGCTTCTTTCTGCAGCATCACCTGACCCGATGTGTGTAGCTCCGTCTGAAAGGCAAAGAGAAGGGAACGAAGTAGGCCTTTTTCACCTGCGGTCAAAGCACGAACAAGCTTGCTTGTGGTTCTCCGCATCGGTAACCACATTTGGAAACCACGCATGGCCTGCTGATTTGATTTGGTTCGCAACGGCGTGCAGGCCATGATGCGTTTTGGTGGACACTCCCAACTGTCACACATTTTTGGTAAAAAAGCAACGTTTTCTCTCTTTGATATGATAGTTATTTTGAATATTCTCTCCATTCCAATTCTACATCACTTCAAACGGTAATAGTTCTTTCAAACTTGTGCCTCCAAAACAAGGACGACGTGAAGTTCGCTGACACCGGGAGTACGTGTTACTTTCAAAAAATTAAACTCCGAGTACGATTCGGTCCTGTTTTCCTGAATTTCATTTGTTTTTTTTCCTGCTATTCTTGTTTCCCTGCCAAAATGGCAAATCGAACACCCAGACAGCCCGGCAGGCCACCCGGCCATTTGATTCAATTGGATTCACCCAGTTTCACGCATCGGGCATGACACAAAAAGCGATAGCGCGTGGCCCGGTGTGGCTGTGTTTTAACTCGCGCGACCGGGTCTTTTCTGAAGGGCCCGGCACGGTCTCGTACCGAGCATCACGTACAACCACACACACACACACACACACACATTGCTCTACGGTCGGTTGACTTCGACGGCATCGTTATCGACTGGCTGGCCTGCAGCACCGGCAGCAGCTGTGTGTCGCGCCGGCGTCAGGATGATTCGGTTTGGACTGCGACTAATTTATGAAGCCTATGAAGCCGAGCCGCTGTGTACACTCATCCTGGAGCACACCGAGACTACCAACAACAAAAAAAACAACATGTTCTGCAGAGAAACAGCCACACATCGGCAATCGAATTAGTTTACCCAAACCTCATCCAAGCCTCACCGGTGGGGGGGGGGATGAAATTAGTGCCACCGAAAATTGACCTCATCCGATGGCTTCGTTTGCGGGGGAGGGGCAGGTGGGGAAGACCATGAAATGATTTGACGGTTCATTAGCGCGCAGCGCCAATATTGGCCACCGCTACGGGCCCACCTTGGTTGTGGAAAGAGCGTTCCTGGGGCTTTTCAATAATGTCGCGCGTCCCGGCCGGTCCTCCTCGGGGGGTGGGCAAGCACTCGATACCTGTAGACTAATTAATTTGTGCAGCATGACCGGATGACTTCCCTAGCGGTGTTTCGCCAGCTGGAACTAAATCGCGGAGATGGGTGCACTTGCAATTCGGAAACAATGTTTCCCGCTTTTTACAGGTCATTGGAGAATGGCTTCTTGCCGATTGAGAAACATGGGGATAAATATTGCTGGTTCCAGTATTCAAATATCTAGACAAAATATACAACACGATTCCGAGGTATCTCGATGTTTGTACCCGTCAGTGACTTTAACTTGACTACATCTCGGCGAATATCCTTATGCCAGTTTTGAATCCTAAACTAACACGGACCGGGAGACGGGTCGGCAAGCATTCTGAACTGAACCTTACCCAATGCTTATCCTTATCCAATTGTTTACCCTATTCTCCAAATTCATCCAAAAACTTGGGACAGGGATTCATCCAAAACAAGACTACATCTTAAGATTCGTGGAATTGCTGGACATAGGATGAGTGTATAATTTCTATTCCTGAACTAATCTTGACCTTTCTACTTGAAACAGTCACTGAATCCTTTTAATATACTAGGCTTAATACTCATCCCGAAATTATTATCACAATCCTTGAATAAGTCTTGAGCCTATCTAATTCGTAGAGCTGCTTTATTCCTGTAATTATCCCAGATGTAGAGCTTGTTTTGTAACGGAACCTGGAGCAAGTCCCGAATCTACCACGTTATGGCATTGATTCTGAATCTATCTTAGTGCTGAAACTGATTTTGGTAGAACATCTCCTGCAACTCTTGGAACTGAACTGGTAATAGAAAACAGGGTGGAATGTTATGTCAATACTCAAAACTAGATCCCGGAACTGGTCCCAAATCTATCTTGTTCATATAGATTCAGCCTTAAAACAGGTCCCAAGTACATCCCGGTCGTAGAGGCTAGTCCTAGCATTGACACAAGTCTTTTAATCCTCCATCAAGTCCAAGTCTCCAATCCACTGATCTCAAAATTAATCCAGCCTTTATTCCAGTTTCGAACTTATTCTACCGATCTTGCGGCTAGTAACCTCAATTATTCTATTATTGCCTATTGCGCATAATAGGCAAACCTAACATTGAAGTTATCTTGGATCATGTAACAAGTATTGTATCTATTCCAGTCTAGAATTGATTCTTCTTGAAACTATTCCAGTCCCACAATACAAGTCGAACTTACACTAGAAGTTCTCCGGAGCCTCAACCAACCAAATATTCGAGTGAAAGATATCTTGGAACTATTTAACGGGATATCTGCTGGTTCTGGAACATCAGCTCCCAATCCTTACTCCTGGTCCAGGCACCGAATTCCGGCTATACTCAACGTTCAATAGCAGCATATACCTCTTCTACTCTGCATTAGATCGTTGAGACGACTTATTCTATCATGCTAGACTGTGAAACGGGTCCCTTGTTATAGTTATCAATTTGCACGACTTAGCAACATGCCTGTAATGAGTTCAAATCCTTTATGGACCGAGTGTCCTCATACTCATATTAGTTAATCAATGAATTTATGAGAATTATGCGCCATGAGTGATTAATGCGAATAATAATAATAATAATAATAATAATAATAATAATAATAATAATAATAATAAGAAGAAGAAGAAGAAGAAGAAGAAAAAGAAGAAGAAGAAGAAAAAGAAAAAGAATAAGAAGAAGAAGAAAAATATTTTAAAAAAATTGTTATTTTCAAATAGCACAAAATGGAATACACCACTAAAACCTTAAAGCCAAATTTTTAATTTAAACATTTTGAAACAAACCCAGAAAAAAGGAAAAAAAACTTGGTTTTTAATTACACAAAGAGTTGCTCTGTTGCAACACCCATCTCTTCCGCCACCGGTATTCTTCGATGAGTCATCAAATTCTAGCTTCCTGTGTGGCGCCTAGAAGCGCTTCCCAGCACAAGAAAAGGCCCGCTCTAACAACCAGAAACAAGTTGTAGAGCTAATTCGACAGAATGGGGAAATAAAACAAAAACGGCCCAATTCTTCCGAATTAACTTCCGGACAGCCGACCGAGAACGATTGCGTACGAACGAACGAGTGAACGAAAGTCATTTGATCGACAAGAAGGCTATGACGACGATAGCTGGTCGGGGCACTAAAAGCATAAGCTTTGTCATCATCATCAGGAAGGCGACGCTTCGAGATGAGACGGTCCGCGCCGTCGGTGGTCGCACTGTAGGATTGTTCTAGCCCAGGGAAAGTGGGAAGATCAAGCATCCGAAAATTCGTCACAGCACCAGCAAGACTTTCGTTCGCTCGGTTACACTCGCTCTCTCTCTCTCTCTCTCTCTCTCTCTCAAACCGAACGCTTTCTGGCTGTTCTTTCATCCACCGAAAATGAGGAATCGTTTCTTTCCAGTCCATTAAAAAATTACCACTTATTATTAGCCGCATCGGTCTTCTGGTCGACCGCATGGCGCTTTACCACCGAGGCACAGGGCCGAAGAATTCATTATCTCTCAACATTCACCATCCACAGCAGACATATTTGAGGCAGGCTTCAACATTCCTTGGGCACATGGGGAGTTTTTTGTGTGGGTATGTGCAAGGCCCTTTTTAACCCTGACCAGATACCGTCAAGGTCACCCTTGCATCATTGGCCGATATCCGTCGGTCCGTCCCTCCATTTTCCGAGCATTTTAATGTGTCTGTCCGATGCCATGCACGTTGCGGTCATTGCGCGTTGATTAATGACAAACTGCCTAATCCCGGGGGAGGACATATCTCGGTGTGAATTCTAACGTAGCTGCAGCACTTATGGAATTTTGTGTTTAAGGACTCCCTCTTCCTACGAATCATCTGATGTAAAGAAAAAAAAGTCATACCATTATGAAAGAAACATCAGACAGCGCCTCTCAGCCCAACCAACCCGACGGGAAAGTGTAACCAATTCCAATTTTACTGAACTGAAACTTTCCGTCACGTTCAACGCCACAGGTTCCCCTTTTGGGTTGAGAGGGCGCGCTCAACATTCACCACTACTATGCTGCTTTTCTCTTTTTTGCTGCATTAATGAGTCTATTTATCTTATCAGGCAGGCAAGCCCGATTCGGTTCACTTGGAGCTTCACTCGGTTAATGGTTACTGATAACAAGAGAGAGATAGAGAGAGAGAGAGAGAGAGAGAGAGAGAGAGAGAGAGAGAGAGAGAGAGAGAGAAAACGTCGTTATGGTCGCCCATATAATGACTTCCGAACGAGGGAGCCACATCGGCCAGCTTCTAAAGAAGCCACAACCAGCCCGGGAAGGGCAGCTGAAAAGTGAGTGATCAATCAACCGCAATTAGCCGGTTGCCATGGGACAGAAAGCTTCCCGGGTCGGTCACATTTGGCGAATGACTGCGCAACAACTACGAAACATTGTTGCAAGCATAATAAGGTGAAGCTGGTTTTAAATTGATTACCAGACACAGAAGCGTTGGCCGCAGAATCGGGACACAGAACCTTCCAATCGGTGGATACAGCTGGTGGCCTCATTCTGTGTGGGAAGGAAGGTGGTGAGGTCGGCCGTGGGAAAATGAGTTGATCGATTGATTAGTTGGCGCTTATCACTGCTAATTAACAGTCTTTGGGGCGATTAATGTGACTGTTAATTTAAACTCGATTGAAGCGCAGTTGAGCTAAACTCAGAATATTTATATCGAATGTAGCAAAATACGCGAAATTTTGCTCTCAATTATTATTTAACAAGGCTTTATATTCTATTTTAACAAACGGCTAAATTACAGCTTTTTCCCCCCGAAAAACGACAGAAAATTCTGATTTCGCATCAAAAAAATAGAATAGAAACTCTTGTTTTATGGCAGTTTATGACACGATGTTTATAGCTCGCTAACTTTTGTCCACCAAATTCTCTACCACAGTGCGTCCTGCGCTCCGTTTGCATAGTGGGAACGAAGCAGGAACAAAATTTTAATAATTCGAGTAGTTTTTAATAATCAAAAGTGCTCGAATTGGTTCGTACAGTGAATTGGAAGGGTTTTTGTACGAGATGAATATTGGATCCGTGATGGAACGGGTACGAGCAACAACATGAAGTACAATGAACAGAAAATGCTTCTACAAATAACAGTTATTAAAACGCATAATAAGAATTTTAAAATCCCCCTTATTTACGTATGAAATAGAAATTGTTTTAAATGAATTGAAACAAGATTGAAAAATTAAAAAAAAAGTTTTTAAAATCAAAAGATGTATGTTTTCTCTTTAAAAAAAAAAACAAAAAAAGACAGATGTGACATGATTTCCGACCCGATTTCTTTTTTTTCCAATAGGTATACTGTCATGCATCGTTCAATATTATGCAAGAGGATTAGACGCGGTTCACTGAAATGTTTCCATTTGCCATCAAGCCTTTCGCACAATAGAGCCATTTTTCAATAGATCCGTCCGGAACACAGAGATGAGGCTCGTGACAAATCGAACCGTGGCTTAGCCATTGAGTGCTGATATTTTGTTGCATTTCCAAATCGTTTAAAACATGATACAGAGCATCGGCCATAGCATTGTAGCATGACGCATCATATCGAACCAGCTTAACTTCAGCCGAGCGTGGCAAATAATCTTACCGACACTGCCATCCAACGCTCTAAAAGCAGCAACAGAAAAGGGAAGGAGAGCGCAAAATATCAATTCATTACATTGGGTTCAATTTAAATGCTAGTTGCTCATTTGGAAAAAAATGGGAAAATTAAACAAAGATAGGGTGTGATTCACTGCCTATCATAATTAAATCATTTCCCCCTAGCAGCAATAAACGTAATTGAAGTGCTCTTTGCCAGGTGCACAGAACTCGGATAATTGTTCCGACAGAGTTGACATTGATATGAGCAAGAGCTGTCGTTCCCTACCCTACAAAAGGGAGACGGGATCACTTTCAACGCACCCAATTCCACTCGACTTTTCTACCCTGTACGGCGCGCAGTTCAGATTAATAAGCAGTGATTTGCCACAAGGTGTGAGAAAGGGACAAAGTGAGGGCAAAATACTTTCGATTAACTGAAAATGATGGCAAAAATTACTCGATTAACTAAGGTGTCGGCCACAGTGCGAAGGCCTCGGCCACGTGCACGGATGGTTACGATTGTAACGGTCCCCGTGTGGGTTTGTTTTTGTCACTTTGATTTGGCGTAAAACAGCTTACTGATTCCGGATCAGACGGGGTGGCGTACAGCCTTCGGGGTGTATTTCTCATTTTGTGACACATTGTACATTGCCGCCGGTAGTTCCTGGTATTAACAAAATACACCGTGATGCTGATTGGGGTGACAAATTGAAGTGTGGGGATTAATTTACTAAATGATTTTTAAATGAAGTGATTGCCTCAGCACCTTTTTCCGACTATTGGTTACCGTCTCCTGATTCTGAAGGACACAAATTAAGCTCTGTTAAATTTTTTACTGACTTCCAGTGCTTAGATCAATATCTTACTACTTCAGTACCACAAACAGCAAACAAGCAAAACCTTCGTGTGCCTTCTGGACCAACGGAAATCTCCAGAACCACGCCACAGCCTACTCAAACACACTCTCGTAGTCCGGGATTATGTTTCCACTATTTACACATCAATTAATTCCCATAATGACTTCTTCCGATTGCTTGCCAGAAGCAGCCTACAGAACCCCTGCCATGATCCTGTCCCTATTTGTCTGTCCTTGTGCCATTCTTTGAAGGAGAAAGTGCGCCTCCGAAATGAACAACAGCTGAACCAACTCTTGCCTGAAGTGGTTGCCGCAGATTGCTTCCCACAAAGGTACTTCTGGCCCGAAAATTGAACCTTCATAGACACCTTTCCTTTTGAGGCATATTCGTCCTCCGTTGATCTTTTTATTGCATTGCTTGTGGTTGCACAATGTGGTTCAATGGATGATGATTGTTACATTACAGACACCTGGCCATGGCTCGGGGTGAATTTCATTCAACTTCTGGATTAACGTTGAATTGCAAACCATGAAATTAAAGATTCGTTCAACAACATGGATTCTTCTTCTTCTTGGCTCAACAACCGCTGGCGGTCAAGGCCTGCCTGTTCCCACTAAGTGAGGTGGGCTTGGCTTTCAGCGACTTATTGTTGCCATAGCAGGATAGTCAGTCCTACGTATGGGGGCACGGTCTATTCGGGGCTTGAGCCCATGACGGACATGTTGTTAAGTCGTTTGTGTTGACGACTGTACCACCAGACCGGCCCAACATGGATTAAGAAACAATAATCTAAGAAATAGCTGCAACTTTGTGGATGCCCACAAAAAAATCAAAAAGAAAAAAACTTGATTTGAAACGAATGTAAACAACCGCATATGCAAACACCACGGTTTTTCTATTAGAATTGATATTGATACTTACTTGCAGTTTCCGAGCGGGACATTGTTATCAGATTGCTTTCAGCAACAATTTATTTACCTAATGGTCAATTTTCCACTCAAATGTACTCGATATCAGGCACCAACTTCTGGTTTGTTTACTCGATCGACGCGCGTCCATCGAATTTTTTGGAGTGGTTTGACGTTTTGCTGCAGTGGCACATTCCATCGATGTCGTCAAATTGGGAGGCATTAGAGCTCCCCATGCAACGTTTTTTTTTTTTCAACTTCTCGAAGACGATTCATTTGGCGCAAAGCCACGGAGCCGCACCTCAAGGTGGAATATAGAGAAGGTGTCTTCTTAGCGTTTGGCATGTTGCCATTTTGGGATTCAGTTTGACAACAGCCGTCGATATTTGTTTACAGACAGCAACCGCAATATATCGTAGAAAATGCCAATTTATGAAGTGTGGTTATAAAATACAGTAGAACGTCGAATATCCGGGGGCGGGTTCCGGGTTTCCAGTACAATCTGGCTCAACGCTTGATTGACGCACAGAAAGTGGCTCCTGAACCGATACCCACTGAAAACGAAAACTTACACGACACAACTACACTCTTGCAAATTTTTAAAGAAATGAGTTCAAAGCTCCGTGCCTGCAAAACAAAGGCCGATCAAATCGCCGTTCTAGGTGAACTTATCATCACCTATGGATAAGCTAAGAATTATAATATGGAACGCCCAATCGGTAAAA
>SIXB01006187.1:0-12214 GCA_007018985.1 Anopheles bwambae | reverse complement strand
TTAAAAAAAAACGAATTAGACGTTGTCTATTAGAGAAGAGCAACATCTACGTGCCTTCGAGACATCTTCGCTCTCGTAACTTGCTTTGTTGATGAGAGCAGGCGTACTTTATATGGATACAATGAGCCATTACTAGCTATGACAAGGCAATTCAATACATGGTCTTATCACTTTGATTTTAATTTATTAACGAATTAACAACCAACGCATTTAAAGCGAATATTTTATTAATTTCCAATTTTGGGCGACACCGGCTTAAGGCAGATGTCGATCTTTGATAATCCCCCCCCCCCCGCCAGCAAACCATTACGGTGAGTTTGATTCAAAGCCAATTGCAATAATCCCTCCCCCCCGCTCGACACCAACAGGGGGCCTCAACTCATTTTACCGCTTAGGGCCCCCAACACCCTAAATCCGCCACTGGATGGGAGAGATGTTACCTAGAATTATCGAGGAAATTGTTCTTTATTTCGATTTTTGCAAGAATTTTGAAGAATTCCACTGATTTGTGAGATTTAATGTCACGCAGTAAGTCCTCTTTGAAGGCGTCACCGCCAACTACAAATGAGCGTACAAAAAACAACCGTTGCCGTAGTAACAACGATCACAGTGTTGTTTAAAATCAAATCAATTCAACTATTTCTACATAACATTCCACATGAATAATTGGGCAATTTTATAATGATCTCATATCCGTAGTTCCCAGCTACGGGCAACACATGCCACTGATCTCGATAGAAACACTTCCGCCAAGTCTCACTACTGCCAAGTCCGTCCACACCGCAAGGTCGTGTGTGTGAAATGTTCATTGCTCCCTGGACCCAGCCATCAGAGTAAGCAGTGATGACGGTTAGACAAACTCTCCACCAACCCCTCCATCTGCCGTTAGTATCGGTCTAGCTTCCTAGCCGTGTTCTATTCTAGGCGAAAGAAATCATTGGAACCGGTTTAAAACACCAAACGGGACTGGACAAAGAGAAATAGAGACAGCGAGAGAGCGTTCAGGTTCTATCTCCAACAACACGGCCCCTTTTGCACACAATGATTGCACAAAAAGAACGGTTTGCTTAGTAGCATTACAGGGTTTTCCAAGTCAGTTTCGAATATAAACATTGTTATTCACCACATCCAAGATGTTTTTCAACTCAAACTCAAACCGCATCCATGTCAAATGGTTTATTTGCTTCAAAATGAAATTTCAGTTTCAACACATGATTTTCAACACATAACAAAGAACTGTCAAACTCAATTCAGCTTGAGTCGTGTTGAAAATCATATTGGAGAAATTAAAACTTATTGTGATGGAAATGAAATGTCAGATTGATGTGGATTAACATCTTTCATGCGGTGAATAACAATGTTTACATTCGAAAATTACTTGGAAAACCCTGTATAAACCCTGTATTGCAAAACTTCCATCCAACCAAAACCATCTTCATTACTCTTGTTTTTTTGCTACTTCAAGTATGGTTTGATTCGTAACGAATCGTTGAAACTCCAAAACCGAACGAGTTTGCTTTTAAACCCTTTCCAGCAGGAGTGTTTTGTTCTTGCTTTGCCCTTGAATGCATTATTTAAATGCGTTCGTTCTTTTTTAGAATTCGATGAAACTGTTCGATTGTTTTGCATTTAAAACGGATGACGCTGCTTGAATTTGTATTCACCCAACCATGACGCGGGTGTTTGTTGAAAGCTGCAGGAGTTTGTGTTTGTTCAGATTCGAGTGCTTACTATGCCTTTTTATGTCTTGTTTTTTTTTTTCTTTTAGCAATTGGAACTCCATTAGTCTAATTAGCACATTCTATTTCGTTTCTTGTTTTGCAGCTTGTTTTGCACAACAAATCCAATTAAATAATTTAGCTCATTATAGAAAAGATCGAAGAAAAAAATGCGTTTATTTTTGTGAGTAATTTGGCTATACATGCTTTAAGTCGATCCGGTTCGAAGGACCAAAAAATGACGTCACATCGCGTCTGCTTGTGTAAAAAGTATTATTAATTATGTTTATTTTTTCTTATTTCAATTTTATTTATTAAATTTGCCACCTTAATATCGCGTAAAAAAAACTAAAAAACGCTCAAGCTTCTTTAGAATGATGCAAAACACTGTGTAAACTTTGTGTTCTTTCCTAATGACGACCATGGTTGCTCCATTCATTGCCCCTTCCCGTCAAAGATTACGATTAAATGGCTTGATTCGAAGGCTCAGATCGATGACGCGCGCTTGCATCAAAACGGTGCCTGCATCACAATCAATCGACCTCGTCTTGAATTGATCCGATAAGCGGTTGGTTCGGAACGATGTGCACCGGGGCCCATCGACTTTGGTTCGCGTCGAACGTCTTATCTTTTGCTTGGCCGCCGTTCACGCACTGTTTTGCTTTGTTTTGGTAAATACGCAGCCGTTACAGAATCTAAAGAACACCGAGCAGGGTACAGGCCGGGTGAGGGTTACAGGGAGATGATCTCCCCACCCCGCTGTAGTTCACAAAACCACCCCCCACAAACACATGAACTAGATTCCTAAAATTAGCCGACCCGCCGAGATTTCACCTCTCGATTATCGACGCCACGGTTCTCGCTTCTGTTTTGTGTTATTGTTGTACATCGGCAAAGAGGGAGCGGTGGTGAGAGAGAGAGGGAGGGGACAGAGACCCTTGAAGAAACCGTTTTGTTCCGATGCACTCTGGCGGGTGTAGTTGCACGTGACCCTCGGAGGAGGGGGTCTTTTTTGCAACGCCTTTATCAAAATGCTTTGCCACTTTTCGCGCGTAACGTAAATATTAAAGGGCAAGTTCTTTGCTCTCCCTCTCGCTCTCTCTCTCCTTGTCTTCCTCTGTCTCCGTCTTCTACTCTATCGCTTCTTCTACGCTTGTCGGGGTGCAGCCACTCCGGTCTGTGCGATCGTTTCCGACTGCTTGCGCACAAAGCTCGCATCGATAGTGACAGCAGCAGCAGCGACGACGCCAAACGACGACGCCTCGTGTCAGCCATTTTGACGTGCGCTCCTTCCATTAATGTGTTTCCTGCTGCTGCATTAACGAGTTGCTTTTTTTTTTGCAAAACGAACGGGGCAGCAAATATGGAATAAAATTTACGTAATGGCTTTTTAAATCTTCTCGCTGAACGGCGCCGTGATGCTTAATAAAGCGAGCCGAGAAATCTTGTACAGCGCGCCGACACGTGCCGTTTGAACAGTTCCAACCGGTCGTGGGAGTTATCTATTTGCCAAAGGTTGCTCGTTGACGTGCAGCGATTTGAATCGATAAAAAAGGCACACTACTGAGTGGAAAACTGTTTCCGCTATCACAAGCAGTGTTATCGCTCGTTGCATGGCCGTTCGGGGCCAACGGTGCACTCTCAAGCTTCGAGTATTACACAGGGTAAAGCTGATAAACGGTTGTTTGCCCCTTCAACAATTGTCTCCCTCCGTAAAGCATACAAATTGCAACCCGTTGTGCTTTATTTTGTCCAGCTAATTGGCAGCTTCAATTGTGAAATTTCGCACATTTGCAACAAAACATACACGAAATACAGTTTGTTTATTTAATTTGTTTGTATTTTTTTACCACCCATAAACACCAATGTTTATCGCACCAAATGCTTATCTTTTGTGGAGGAGGTTTTTTGTTCTACCTACCATCCCATCTACTGCCGGTCTTATCTAATCACGCTAGAATGGTGATTTGACCGTCTAGTGAAACATTCTACACACGATATGCCGTTTTAAAGCCTTTCCACAATGCAATGAGATGTTGTCGTGTTACCAAAGCATCTTTAACGTAGTTTGTTAGGTTGCTGGTTGTTTTCGCTTTTTTGTATTTTTTTTCTCGTGTTTCATTGGCGTCATTGGGTCCGTCGTGTGCAATTGACAGGTTGAACTTCGTGAAGGAGACGTACTTGTTTGCAATACTATCCAGCTGGCGGCACAAGTTGTTAGAGATGCGATTAATTTGAAAACAATGCCAATGGCTTGGTAGAAACTAAAGAGAAAGACTTACTGTAGCTGAATCTAAGGATAAGGAACTAGCGGTAAAGACTTCGGATGACTTCATCTAGTGTGACGTAAAGTGTCCTTAAAGATGGAGGCGCCTGGTGTTGTACAATGTTTGAAGGCTTTCGCATAGCAGTAATACACAAATTGAATCTGAAGTTTATTTCAATGATTGAAGAACAGATTGTTAAATAGTTTTTTGAAAGACTCAGAAATGTGTTGATGGATGATGATCATAAACATCATTAGTTTATTCAAATTTAGATAGAAATCTCTACTCTTTGTAACTTATATTCTACATACAGCAAATCTTGGACTGGAGAATCTTCTATAAGAGAGAAAATGTTCTGATCAGTCGTGTTAGAGTTACTTGCTTTAGAGATGTTTTCCCCCTATGTTTCGCAAGCATGTTTAGCCATTAACTTCAAACTTTTGCTGATATAGTAGGTGGTGTAGAATTTCTCATTTCAGTGTTTCTTAGTACTCTTGCGGTAGGAGCCATCACTTACAAATGAACTCTAGGAGCCGTCACTTACAAATGAACAAAGGGCCTTCGTTGTCAGCAGGCTTCAGTGCATGTGGGTTCCAATTACTTAAATTCCTGGTCATTCCCATTACTTTTAATCCATGGCAAATGACTTGTCGAGTGTCTTCCAAGTGTTCTCTTGATGTGTTCGTGCAGGCTTTTGTGTGGGGTTTTGGGAAGGTTGACTTCCATTCCCAATTTCCACTATTAAACTCACTCACTTCAAACAAATCACTCTAAACCGCAAAAATAGCTACAACATTTGCTTCTTATTTGCAATAATGAAGCATAAACTCTTGGTAAAAATACACTTTCTGTTATAAAAGTTGGCATATATGAAACCTACAAAAAATATTAGTCATTGATGAGCAATAAAAACAGCTGATTTCTAAAAATGACACTTCAAAATGAAAGTGTTGCCTGATGAAACAAAAATACCGAATACACTAGAGGCGACATCTGACGGCAAAAAACTACGAACTTACCCTTCGTATTACTTATCATTTTTGGAATTGGATTGAACTTTTTTTTCTATTTAAAAGTAGATTCTTGTACACTAACATCAGCATCACATAATGCCACCTGGGTTTTATCCCGTTTCGTAACAGCTCTTCCATGCAGCTTCCCTCGAATCTACTACTACACTTCCCCTTTGCAACAATGTGCTCCAACGAACCCCGGTTCTGTGTTGCGTCAGAAAAGCATCAATCATACACTTCTGCGCTTAGCCAAACCATCTCGGCCCGGTGTTAGATAATCGAAATGTCGGGTGGTGTTCGATTTTACTAAAAACCCAATTGTCAACCACCCACCCACCAATTGGTTTTGGTTTGGTTTGGTGTTGATGCTGCTTCATTCATTTGCGGCAGTGTTCGTCAGCGGCACCGAAGCAGCAGAGTAGAGTTTGTTTGTCTAATAATAAAACTGGGCAAAGCAACAAATGATGATGGTCCCGTTTTTATTTTGGCTGCTGTTGCTGCTCTCGCAGTCGTTTCGTGTTCGTGTGTGTGTGTGTGTTTGTGTGCGGCACTGTGGCATGTTTTGTAACGCTGAAGCGTTGCTCGCCACATACACTAAGAAAGGAACACATGTGTTTACATTCCGTGGCCGAGTTGAACGTTCTGTCCTGCTGGATAATTGGATGGAGGAGGAAATTCTCTGCCACCCTGTACGTACGTTTGAGGTCAATTAACTCCGAGGAAGTAAAAGGGAAAACTGCTGTTTACCGATTAGTCGTCTAACGATGATGATCGGATTTGAATTTCTTCGGTCGATGACGCGCTACTAGTTTTGCAACATAGTGTAGCCCGCGCAGTGGTTTCGTAGTGGTTTTGTTGGTGGTGGTGGTGTCGCGGTTGACAGCTGTCAGTTTCCCGCAACCCGGCACACACTGTTGTTGTGTGTCATGTGAGCCTCGCTTTACGTCGCTGAGAGGGAGAGAGAGTCACGCTGTTCACGCTCGCTCGCTCTCTCGCCCACGAAAATGGTTCGACAAACTGACAAGGTCCTTGAAGGTCAAATGTGATGCGGCCGCCAAATTACTTAACCGCGCGACCACTGCAACGAGAATGTCCGCAAAAGGAAACAATTCATTCAGCGGTTAGGACGTTCAGTTTTTTGCTTCCCTTCCCTCCCATTTTGTCCTCCCAAAAGTTGTGCTTTTCCATTAGCATAGAAGGTAAAGAACATTACTAACATCTTCTTTCATCTCTTCTTGCTCCCCTCTCTCTCTCTCCAGCCGTTCAATATCGTTGGACACCGCGACACGCCTCAGAAACGCCGCCATGAGCAAGCTCATCCGCCAGGTGTCGATCGAAACGCCGGCACCGAAGCTGAAGGACTGTGTGCTGAATCTGGTCGTGCCGGTGCCGGACACGCCGGCCCAGGGCGCCCGCATCCTGGTCGTTTATGCCGGGGCCTGCTACCGCAAGAACCAGTCCACCTCGATCTCGTCCATCAGCAGCCAGCTGTCGGACACGGGCGACATCACCACGTCGCTGCATCTGCTCGCGAAACAGATGCAGAGCGGCAGCTTCACCAGCATCAGCGAGGAAGGGCCGGACAGTACGCCGCCCCAGCACCATCAAACGTCGGTCGCGATCCAGCACAACCCGCAGGCGCATCAGGGCGTCCGGGATGGGGCACTGTTTCCCGGGTTTGAGGTGGCGGGCGTGATTGAATCACTCGGCAGCGAGCTGAAACCGGACTGCGGGTTTAAGGTGGGCCAGCGGGTGATTCTCTACCCGTACGAGGGCGTCCCGCACGGCTACTCCGAGCTGATGGTGGTGCCCGACCTCAAGTATCTGATCCCGATCCCGGACGAGCTGCCGCTGGCGGTGGCGGCCACCCTGCCGACCGGTGCGCTGCTCGCCCAGAGCGCCATCATTGCGGCGCACAAGATCGTGGACGAGCTGCTGAAGAGCCGGCCGGGCGAGAAGGTGAAGATACTGATCGTCGGCACGGGCGGGCTGGCCCTGTGGGCGGTGCGCATTGCGGCGCAGCACTTCTACACACCGGCGACCAAGGACAAGATACAGATAACGGTCGCGAGCCTGCGGGACGAGGGTTTCCTTGTGGCGAAGAAGTGCGAACGGTGAGTGTCTAGATGTTTTTGCGTTTAATAAGATTGTTCTCCAAATCAACATTTGCTTTATTCGTTCGCTCGCAGGGTAAACATCGTCCAGTGGAACGAGGATCTGTACGAGAAGCAGCTGATCGAGCGCACGCATGACGCTTGCGACGGGCTGGTCGACATCGTGATCGACTTCGGCACGACGTCGCGCAGCTTGCACCGGTCGATGCAGTGCCTGACCAAGGGCGGCCACATCTTCATCAGTGACGAGGTGGCGGAAAAGCTGCTGCCCAAGTTTAGCAAGCGGGCGGAGGAGCGCGGCCAAACGATCGAGGCCGCCCCGACCGGCACGATCGAGCAGCTGCATCAGCTGGTGAAGCTAGTTTCTTCCAATGAGGTATATGCAGGAAATAGTAAAGTGGATGGAATTTTTGGGGCAAGGTTGTTAAACTTCCTTTCCATCTTTTTCAACAGATTGAACCACCGCCACACTCAGTATTTCCCTCGGATCAGGCCGCCGATGTGGTGCGCAAGCTGGCGAGCTCGGAGATTCCCGGACGTGCCATCCTGAAATTCCATGATATCGAGTAAGAGCCCCACCCAATCACCATCATCACGCCCCAACATCGCATACATAGATATATATAGAGAGTCAAGTATGCTGTATGAAAGAGAGAGAGAGCAGAAGAGAAAAAGAGTAGATTCAACCTTTCCCAAACGCCTTCCCAGTAGGATTGTTTTGTATCCTAACTTTCCTCATCATTTGATTTTCTCATATCTTCCTTCCTCCGTGGATTTATCTTTTAGTTTGTAAGCAAACCAATGCAAACGATGCCTCAATCATTTGCTGGACAGAGAAAAGAGAGAGAGAGCGAGGAAGAAAACATAGTCAAAAAAAAGCAAGCAAATGAAACAAGCTGCTCTGATGATTGCGTGCGCTAGTTTGTAGTGAAAGTGTAAGAAAATGCAGCAAAAAAATGGAAGAAATATGTTACTAAGGAGGACGAAGAGAACACTTAACTTAGCAGCAAACATTGGAATATCAAGCTGGGAAAATCGTCCCCCAAACCTCAACAACAAAAAACAAGTATTCATTTTTACTAAATGAACTACTCTTACTCTAGTAACTCGGTGTCATGTAAAATTAAAACAAAACAAACCCACTATCAATCAGTAACACACAAAATTCGTGAAACGGAGAAAAAGCGATCTGTGTGGCCGCCGAAGCAAATTGGTTTGAATCGGATTAATTTTATCGTTTGTTTGTTTGTTTTTTTTTTGTTAATATTAAGTGGACGAAACTGTAACGCTTGAAAGAGGAAGTCCTCCTTAGTCTCATTAGCACCACCAGCAATAATTTGGCACACGGTTGCCTTTTTATCAACCCCGGAAAAAAGAGAGAGAAAAAAATGTAACATTTAGCGACGCGCGTTACTAATTTCAATGTGATTTATAAATACGGTACCGAGAAGATTCAAATTATTTTACCTTTTTTCCCCTTTGCAATCATGAAGGAGAGAAGAGGAGATCATAATGGAAAGAGAATGGAAAGGAAAACTTTATTGTGTTGTTACCTCTTCCCACCCAAAAAAAAAACGCAGAAAACAAAACGTTAATCATACCTAAAAACACATGCAAACGTTATGATGAAATAACATAATTGAAGATGCAATGATGAAGGTAACGATGATCTATCGTTAGTCGAATCGAGTGTAAGTAGTGAGTACACACTGACACGCTTGTGAAGAAAAGGAAAGGCAAAAGAAACTAAAGAAAAGCACGCTAGTAGTGTGAGGAAGTGGAGAGCCAGGACACAGGACAGGGAAGGACGTTGGTGTATTGACAGCCCAGCGTGCTGAGGTTTCGTATATCCCTTTCGCTTTCCCGATCCTGGACAGTGTTGGTTTAGTGTTTAGTTGATAACTTAATAGTTTGTAAAAGTGTGCGTTCAAAATGGGGTTTGTGCGCAACGATCTCCCTGAAACGATCGCCCCCTCTCCCCACACACCTGTCCCACGGGAGGAAGAATGCTTAAACGGAGACAGCAGACGGCAGCAGAGCACTGGTATGATGTCTGTGTGGGTGTGTGTGTGTTTGAGAGAAGTAACATTGCGGGCAAAGTAATGTGTATTATTGGTAATGAGTTAATACAGGTCAACACTGAAAATAAAGAACTGTATAGAAGTTACTAAATGGCCAACATTGCGTTCAAGGGTGCGGTAATGATGATATCACATCTGTAAAGCTCTACGACAGATGTCACAGGAGCGTTGCAATGCTGGAAAACACACACCAGGGCGTTCTCTAAACGCGATCAATGCGTGATCAGAGCACTTGTTACTTCAATGCCTCTATAGAATGCATTAAACAACAACTTCTGGATAACTACTGGACTTTTAACAGATGACTACTATTTCTGGAGAATTGAGATCCAAGGCTTAAGATGAACTACGAGCTGAGGCAGTTGATATCGTGAAGATCAAGAGGAAGATCTTGTATCAAGATGACAAAATCCAAGTGAAATGTGATGCCTCAAAAATTGAAATGATAATTACTATGGCGAATATATAAGAGCTATTTCTATGAATTCCTGTCCGGCCGGTTTAGTAGTACAGTCATCAACTCGTATGACTTAACAACATGCCCGTCATGGGTTCAAGCCCCGAATAGACCGTGTGCCCGCATACGTAGGATTGATAATCCTGCTATTGTAACAATAAGTCACTGAAAGTCAAGCTCAATTCACTAGTGGGTACAGGCTGGCCTTGACCGACAGCGGTTGTTGTGCCAAAGAAGAAGATTTCTAAGAAGTTCAGAAGATCTATCAAACGAGATGTACATCTTAGGAGATCTCAATCTTAGGCCCAAGATGTGTGTTTAAAGATACATGGTTTTAATGGTTTTTGACACATTTTTAAGGTTATTTTAACAGATTCCCAATTTCCCAATCCCCAATCCCAATCATCCTAAGATTGGTTGACAATATCAAAATATTTTTGATACGATCAATACATCTTTCACTATCTATCGCACAAGCTTTGTGGAAAGTCAAACCACTGGTAGAAGACACTTGTTACGATGAAGACAACAAGAACTTGCTGTACATTCCTCGAGAACAATGATCGAGAAAAGAGTATGCCCTTTGAAACATCCTTTAAAGACTATGAATAAGCTAACCATGACATGGTTAATAACTCAGCGAGAAGAAAAGAAGAGTGTCTTGAACTTGAATTCTTCCCACGAGAGACTTTTGTATTAACGCTTTGTACCTTAATTGTAGAAATTCTAAACGTACATACACAACGAGAACACTTCCGCAAGATCAGCTCCTAGCTCTTGTAGATGTAGTCTTCCGGCATTTCCACCCCGATCTGCTTCCGGATCGCGTCCTGCACGCCGGCAATCGCCAGACTGTCCTGGTGCGACACGGACGGTGACTCAAGCTCACCCGCCAAGATGCGACGGCGCGTCTCCTCCGCCTCGTACCGCAGCCCTGCGCTGTTTTGCAGGATGCACTCCACCTTGGGCGTCGGCAGCGGGTACGATCGCACCGTACCGTCCACGTCCGTCAGCTCCGTGGGGCACCAAAAGTCGTGCAGCTGCAGAAGAGGAAAAGTAGAAATCCATTATCAAAAACCATCACCTCCAAAGGAGTTACTACTTCATCCCATACGCACCGTAATCGAACCCTTCGTGCCGATGATGACGGCCGTATTGGGCAGCTTGTCAATCGCGCTCGTCCGTATGTTTGCCACCCCGCCCTGCGGGAAGTGTAGCTTGGCCGTGATGCCCACATCCACGCCCTCATCGTTCAGCTGGCCGGCCGCCTCGATCTTAACCGGTTCCGTCTGAAAAGCCCACATCGCCACCTGGATCGTGTACACGCCCAGATCCAGCACCGTCCCGCCGCCCAAACTCTTCATCCGTACGCGCTCCACATGCGTCAGCGGAAAGCCAAACTGTACCTCGACACGCTCGATCCGTCCCAAATCCCCGCGCCCGATGCGCTCGCGCAGGTGGTTGTAGCTCGGGAAAAACCGTGACCAGATCGCCTCCATGCAGAACCGGCCCCGTTCGCGGGCAAAGTCGAGCAGTGCCCGGGCCTGGCCGCGATTCACACACAAAGGCTTCTCACAAAGGACGTGCTTGCCGGCTTCCAACATCATCCGGCTGACCTCGTAGTGTGCGTTATTGACCGTGCCGACGTACACGACATCTAACAGGGAAGGGGAAGAAAAACGGAGCAAATCGTGTGTGAATAATGCCACCATCATCATCTGCCCACGTGTGCGAGAGCGACGATGAGCCAGCGGTTTCGTCGTTTGAGACCGTGAATGCTACGTGAGCTCCTTCTCATCCTTCTCACGACCATACTAGAACGATTCACTTACCCACCTCCGGATCCTTTGCGATCGCTTCGTAGCCCTCGTAGAACCGGGGAATGCCGTGCAGTTCGGCAAACTTTCTTGCATTTTCCAACCCACGGGCACCGACCGCCACCAGCTGATGGTCGGTCGCCGGCAGCGTCGACACGGCACACGCAAAGTCGTGCGATATCGTACCGGCACTAACAATTGCCCAGCGTAATGGTGCCATCGTTGTTTCACTCTGATAACGCTTCTTCCGAAACACACACGCAAACTTTCACTTTCGACTGTTTCGCGTGCAATGCGCTGCCTTCGCTTGAGCAACCTTCTTGGCTTTGGTTTTTGGCGACGTGAAGACGACGTTCGCGACGCACACGTCCACACTCTACGCTGTCGTGTACTGTTCGCTCGGGTGGGAAATACCGCGCAATTTGTATCGAGAATCGTCGGTTCTCGGTTCGGATAGTGGCGCGAAAGTACTAACCCTTTTAAACGGCTGGTGCCATTGTGTTCGATGATGAGCGGGGAGGGGTGCTCTTTTATCTGCTCACACACACACACGCGCGCGGTGGTGTTGGTATGTGCCGATGCACTGTTTTGCTACGAGAAGGCGGTACACAACGGACAGTGTGACGAGCAAGCTCCAAGGATGTGTTCCACAAGGCTAACACGGCAACAGGGGGAGGTTTCCGAGGTGTGGGAGATGATATGGCCACCCGTGTCATTATCTTATCTTCCGGTATATATCTTGCTTCC
>SIXB01006186.1:0-12221 GCA_007018985.1 Anopheles bwambae | reverse complement strand
ATTTCTCGACACGAGTTTTCACACAAATCCGCCAGAAAAAGTAAAAGTAATCGGTTCGCGCTACCGCGAAAATCTCAGCAATACCGAAGTTGGATATCTCTGCGAAACAGCAGGCGCGATTGGAGGCGCGGAAGATTTGACAGCTCTACTGTTATACAACTGTTATAAACAAGGCGCGAATTTCGCGGTACCGCGACGATCTCGGTTCGTCTATTTCCAGCCTAAACTCGATATCGCCGCTTTGCACCGTGTTTCCATGCACTTCGCAGCCGCCGGCCGCCCAATGCGCACACAAGTGAACCTCATCTGTTTGACCCGTGAAACGTCAACACAACGCAAAACCACAACCAAAACAAACGTAATCACTTGCGGCGTCCGTGGTCGTGGTGCGAGTTTCCAAATATGTTGCAAAGTACGCGAAAGTTCGCCTGGCACCTGCGTGCCCTTGCAGCCGTGAGCTGCGGGCGTGCGTTGTAAGTACCAAATTCCTCCCTCCTCTCCCACACACAACCACTAACGTTTCGCTCCTTCCTGCACCAGCACCAGCAATGCCTTCCGCCCAGGTACGCTGGCAAGGCACCCGAGCGACAGCAGACATCTGCTGGCCAGCCCGGCCACACTGGCCGCCAGCCGGCGCAGCATGTTCATCCAGACGCAGGACACCCCCAACCCGGACAGCCTGAAGTTTCTGCCCGGCGTGCCCGTGCTGGAGAAGGGCCAAACGATGGACTTCCCCTCGGTGTCGGCCGCCCAGTGCAGCCCGCTGGCCAAGCTGCTGTTTCGCGTCGAGGGCGTGCGGGCCGTGTTTTTCGGCGGCGACTTCGTCACCATCTCGAAGCAGGAGGACGCCGAATGGCGCATCATCAAGCCGGAGGTGTTTGCGGTGATAATGGACTTCTTCGCGTCCGGCTTGCCGGTGGTGACCGACGCGAAACCGAACCCGGACACGCAGTTCAACGAGGACGACGACGAGACGGTGCAGATGATCAAGGAGCTGCTCGACACGCGCATCCGGCCGACGGTGCAGGAGGACGGCGGGGACATCATCTTCATGGGCTTCGATGACGGCGTGGTGAAGCTGAAGATGCAGGGCTCCTGCTCGTCCTGCCCGAGCTCGATCGTGACGCTCAAGAACGGCGTGCAGAATATGCTGCAGTTCTACATCCCCGAGGTGGTGTCGGTCGAGCAGGTGACGGACGAGGCGGACAAGGTGGCGGAGAAGGAGTTCTCCCGGCTGGAAAAGCAGATCCGCCAGAAGGACGAGGAGCCGCCGGCGGAGAACAAAACCTAGAGCTCTGGCGGCAGTGGCCAGTTGTGGGGTGGATTGATATTTTCGTTATTTTGTTGTTAGCTTAGTGTTTGGTTGGAATTAAAGACATCTAACTCGGTTTTATGGAGCCGCTCAGTAAATCACCTTGGCGTCTTATTATGTAGCGTCTAATGTACAAGATGAAAAATTAAATATCACTGTTCGCTGTAGACTGCGTTCTAGATTGCTGGAGCTGTGGACACTCTTCGAGATGGCATAGACACTTGGAACAGCCGCAAACTTCATTGCAAACACACCACGAAAAGATTGCAAACAAGCACAAGTTGAAAGGCGGAATGGAATTGGAATTTATTCCAATTTTATAAAACAGTGTTTAATTATATAAAACAATTATTATATATAACCTAGCTAACATCTACCATCTCAATCCGAACCCGTTCGCCGTGCCATTTTCATCGGCCGTCGGTGTAACTCATCGTCCTCCACGTGGTCGCCCTCCGGCTCACTGTCACTTTCTTTGCTTGGCTTGAGCTTGGCTTTGGGCTTAAAGGCACCCAGCGGCAGGCAGTGCAGTCGCTGCGGTTCTTCCCCGGGCGGCACCAGCTCGTTGCCAGCCGGTTCCAGCAGCGCGCGCAGCAACGTTTCCTTCCCGACCCGATCCAGCTCGTCCGCCACCACGCTGAAGCGAATGTCTCGCACGTCCGGCTGCAGGCTGCGCAGGAATTCGACCAGCTCCGTGCTGCTGGCATGGGAGGAGTAGCACACGTACCATAGATTGCCACTGCCAGATTGCTGCCAGAACGGTTCCCCCGGGCGCAGGTTGCACCAGCGGCGCGCGGTCGGGCGGATCGTCATCACAAAGTCGGGATGCTTCTCCTCCGGCTTCGCCGCCCGACACGCCCCCTCGTGCTGTAGCGTTTTCCCCCGACAAGCGTGTATCCGCGCATCGGCCGCATCGTCCGTGAAGACCTCATCCAGCACCGCAAAATGGTTGTACGGTTCGCGCTGGGCAGCGTACACGTGTATCCGCTGGTGCAGCCGGCCCGCCAGCTGACAGAACAGCTCCTCCGAGCCGTACGATGCCGGTGGCCATAGTGCGACAACGTTGCGCCGGTCCTGCGCCAGCCAGCGCGAGCACAGCTCCACTATCCGGTCCATGCTGGCCTGCCGCGGTGGGAAGTACGCGTACCGCCGGTCGAGAAAGGTGCTGTCGAGGTAAACGATGGTCGGCCGCACCCGGTACCGGGCGATCGCGGTCAGGCTGGCGGACGACAGGCGAAAGTCGCCCGTGTACAGCAGCCGGACCGTTTTCGTTTCGAAGTAGAACATCACCGAGCCGGGACAGTGCTCGGCGGGCACGGTCCGGACGCAGAGCTCATAGGCCGGTCCGGCCGGCGGTCGTACGGTGAGGTTCAGCTGCTCCCGGACCGGCACCGGGACGAGCGTGTGCTGCGGGTGCCGGAGCCCGACAATGACGGCCGTGTGCGGACTGACGTAGAGTGGACCGGGCAGTGGTGCCGCGTCCGGAAGGCCCTGCATGTGATCGACGTGGCAATGGGACAGGAAGAAGAGTGTGGCCCGATCCCGGACTGGCTGGTCGAACCGATCGATCCCGATACCGGGCAGCTCCGGCACCGTGCCCGGGAAGGTGCTCATCTTCGGCGTCGGGGTTGCGTTGTTTACCGGTACGCGATTCGAACGTTTTTGTTTTTGTTTTCATGTGACGTTTATGTTATGTGAAGAGAGGGAGAGAAAAGATAGAAGAGAAGGAAATGATGAAAGTACAGCAAGTCCTCGAGCTACGCGGTAGCTTTTAGACGCGTATTCGGAAAAAATACGCAATTTTACAAATTGGACAGTTCTTTCAGCAAATTGGACAGTTCTTTCAGCAAATTGAACAGATTTAACTCATCAATCGACAAGCGGAAAATAAAATCCCATTGGATCGAGTTTTACAATTCTTACAAGATGGTATCAAATTGTTATTTACAGTCAGCATCATATCACCGTTCAGACAACGCGCGACATAAAGTAGCTAAAAATTTCACTCCGCGTAGATCAAAGTAGCTTATATCACAAGCGCCACAGATTAAGCTTAAACGACTGCAAGCCTTCTAGCTTGCCTAGCAAAATTCTATATAAATGGTCGTGTGGTCAGATACGTGGGTATCAACACCAACGACCATTACTCAAATCTCACTTGCTTTAGTGTTAGTGGTTTCCATTGGAGTTTAGTATTCAAACAATCGTATCGCCGTTCTAGTCCTAGCGATGCATAATGAAAAAGCTGTCCTCCAAGTGAGGAAGCTCCACTGGTTGGATATGCCAAAAACAGATGGCGCCACCAGCTTTTTGCTATTTTTAGAATGCATGAGTCGTTTGCCGTCTGATAAAGGAAGTCTTTTTATATTCCGTTTAGGTAGAAATCTTGTGTCGTTTTGAACCCGTTTAAAAGTCATTCAGTGGATTTGTGGCACTTGGGTTGTTTCCCATTTTTGTTGTTTTTGTTTATCATCATCATAAAATTAAATTCGCTCTATCGACGTTGACAGAAAAAATCTACTTGGGAGCAACTCGGAAAAGAGCATGCCGAAATCCGTTTTTCTGACGGCATCTATCTGTCAAACACTGTTTGAAGGATAGATTCCAAAATCGAATGGCTGCTCCAAAGTGGGTTTAGTGCTTTATTGTACATGTTACAAACTGCGCACTATAAAGCGCGGTGATTCTTCGGACTCGACGTACGTCCATCGCGTTGGAAGTGCGGAAACAGAAAGAGGATGAAGATCTCAGCTTGACGTCTGACATCGAGTGGGCCAGTGCTGCCAGAAAAGGCGCATTTTCTTTAGGTGTTGTCAATCATTCACGTCCTCCAGTTTTACGTTGGATGACAAAATTGTGATGCACACGGTGACACTAGATGACGCTTTGATGACAACTGTATTGCGTGGATGAGGTACGCTACATGGGTATAAAGGAGGTGTCATCATGTAGAACATTTGGTCATCAAGGCTTTAGAAAAAGCACAAAACCAGGATCGACGGCAGTTGCCAAATGCGACGAATGTTGCTGGTATCTCTTCTTCTTCTTTGGCTCAAAAACCGTTGTCGGTCAAGGCCTGTCTGTACCACTTGTGGGCTTGGCTTTCAGTGACTTATGGATTACCCCCACCTAATAGAAGGATAGTCAGTCCTACGTATGGCGGCACGGTCTATTTGGGGATTGAACCCATGGCGGGCATGTTGTTAAGTCGTACGAGTTGACGACTGTACTACGAGACCGGCACGGTGTTGCTGGTATATGGGTATGATAAAGGAATTGTTTACATTCAATAAAGAATCGTTTAGGACAAAAAAAAAGTGTTTTGAACCACACTTCATAGATCGCCATTTTCCACATTACATTACGGCTGCTGCCTGTTTAATGATGAGTTGTAGTACGTCATCTATTGAGCAAACCAGTGAAGCTATGGAGCATTCGTTTGTTTTTTCGTTGTATCGATATTTAATTTTTTGGTCGTTTAAGCTTAATCTCTGGCGTTTGAATCGTGCGCGACATAAAGTAGCTCAATTTTGCAAACAGAGCTACTTCTCGCGCAACATTTCTGCTTCATGCAAAACAATCGAATTATCCAGTTAGTTTGTGAGCCAGATCAAATCAAAACTCTAAAAACATGTCTGGGCCAAATGAGCTACTTTGATCTACGCGGAGTGAAATTCTGAGCTACTGTTTGTCGCGCGAGACGTTGCCGCTCTATGTCTATTTGAACGGTAATTTAGAAGGGCATTTAAGCGAAAATTCCAGATACGCAGTCGAGGAGAATCTCGGTCCCCATCAATAGCGTACCTTGGGGACCACCTGTAGTTTCTAAATTCAAAATACAGTGTGAATACGCTCATTCTCTTATGAACACTTTTGAAGCATTGTTGTTATTGTTGAGAAGCAACATACGTCTACTAAACCTTTCAACTCGCCAACTGGCTGTGTTTAAGCGAACCGAGCCGAGTCCACAGAGCTTGGACTCCACAACCATATATGTAATGCGAAAATGTTCCAACGGTCGTTGTCGTTACCAAACGCACCCATACTCACCCGTCCGGAGACGTCCAGTCGAAGCAACATTTCCGCGGAACCAAACAGTTCCGGTGACGGAGCGGAATGAATCGTGCTCACACTGCGTACCACCACTACGGCTTAAATACACCGACTTTCGCAAAACCCGTTGCTGCAGGGCTCGCTGCTTCAGTTCGTTCGCAACTGGGACCGTATTTATGTGTGTATCTAAAATTAATATCTTTTTATTGGTGATGTTTCTTGAACAGCAAAATAAAACGAATTGTTCATTTATTTGTATTTCTTTGCCATTGTACTGATGAACGATTCTTTACCGCATGTAGTACCGCCGTAGCAGAACGGTCTCATTTCCCCCAACAGCAGGGTGGGCTTGTTGTTGATGTATCGTGCCGGATATAAACCGGCCACCCGTCAAGCCCTGCATACAGATATGCCAATACGCCCGTGTTGCCCCTTCCGAAAGGGAAGACCGCCCGCAAATACCGCCTGGCAGCCGAAGCAGAGGCTGCCGACCGAAATCGAGCCACACACGCGCTGAAACGTTCGCGTTCGAAGGAAATCGCATCAACCTCGCGTCGCACAGCCCATTCCCGCCCTTCCGGCGTGCTTTGCCTCTGCCTCCCGTGTGCCGTGTGCCGTGTGTGTGTGCGCGTTCGCGAAAGCATCACCTAGAAGAGGTACAACATCGCAGTTACAATTCGAGGGGGTTTCGAGTTTTTGCGAGTGCCGGTTTATGGCATTTTGGAGCTATTAGGGGAGGGGAGGGGAGGGGGGGGGTCTTAGAGAGTGACCGTGCTGTGAATTTCGTTAGCTAGGGAGAGGCGTAAGGTATGCGAGGGGGATGGTGGTGGTGGGTGAAAGGGAGTTGTCGTATCATCCCGGTATGTGCCGAGGTACCGTTTTGTTCGCTCACATGCACCATCCATCCTCCTACAAGTGTTTGTGTGTGTGTGTGTGTGTGGGTGTCCCTAAGGGATGACAAAAAGGTGCAGAAGGGGGAGGGTAGCACTGGGAAGGGAGCAGTGAAAGTGCGCGTCGAACAATGACAACACCACAACCATTTTCTGCAATCAACAGAAAAAGAAGAAGAAGAAGAAGAAGAAGACAGTTCAAGAGAAAGAAAGAAAGTGAGCGAGGGAAGAAACAATTTCGCTCGTTGAAAAATCATCCACACGCACACACACATGCACAATTGCACATAGGATTTTTTGTGTTTTTGTTTTTGGCAATGAGAAGGGGTTGGAAAATGCGTGGAAATTTTTCGGAACCATTGTGCTTGGTAGTGTTACTTGTTTTTTTTTTAATTTCCTTTATCAATTATGTGTGTATTTGTGTGTGTGTGTGCCAAAAAAGGATTGAAAACAAAAAACAAGGGGGAAAAAAGAAAAACTTTTCATGCGTGTGTGTGTGTGTGGGTGGGGTTGGGGGGTGCGTACATGCATGCGTTGCCTTAGCGACCCACCTACGAACAGGAAGAAGACAAAAAAAATAAAAACACACTAATTTTCCTTTCCGTGTGCGTGTGTGCGTGTATGTGTGTGTGTGTGCGCGGAGTTTTCCCTCCCAAAGTGAACATGTGTATGTAGGATTTTCTTGTCTTTCTCTCCCATTTTTTCCAGCGCGTAGAGGAAGAAAACAACAACAAAACCGCGTGTTTGTTTGTGTGTGTGTGTGTGTGGGTGCGCCAATTAATCCCCCCACCCGACCCGTTTCCCTCCCCCCCATCAAACACACACACCTACATTTTCCGGTCGTGTAGTGCCGTGTCCCAACTTTCCCAACACTTTGCTTTTCCGCTCTTCCCTTTTCTCCTCGCCGTGTCCCTCACTCGCTCGCTACCTGTTGTGACCTAGCCGGGCGTGACAATTGTGTGCGCAGGGCAGTATGGCGGCCACGGCCGAATGGGAGCCACCGGTGGCACCGGAAGCGGCCCCGGTGGCGCAACCGGAACGCAAGGGGACAACGCCAGCGCCCGGCCCACCGGCCGCAATCAACCGGAAAGCGGAAAACAATCAACCGGACGAGATACACTACGTCAACCCGTTCGTGCACAAGCTCGTCTGGGACGATCCGATCGACAAGGCCAAGGTAAGAGGGAGCGGGAAGGGGGGATGAAATACCACCAGCGAGCCGCGGGCTGCGTTGTGTCCAATTGCGACCAAAACAGTATACTGCGTTGTTGTTAAAGTTCGGATCTGCAAAGGAAGTGGGGGGAGAGGGTGAGTTTGGATAAAATCAACAGTCGCGCGGGGTAGAGGAATTGCGTAGGGTCCGGGGAGATGGGAGAGGGAAGATATCACTTCTGCGTCTTGGTTTTGGGATTGCGTGTCCATGTGCTTGTGCTCTCTGGGCGCGCGAGCGTGTGTGTGTGTGTGTGCTTGTTTTTGCGTCGTTTCCAGATACAGCGTTTTGTGGTGTGATGTATCGAAATTTCGCTGATGAGCTGATCTGACAGCTTGACAGCACCCGGGAAGCTGAATGGAACACAGCGATTGTGACGTATGCCGGATGCTGATACATTTTGTTTTTTTTTTCACATCTTTGTATATTTTTCTCACTATTTTGAAAACCACCATTACAGGGTTCTCCGAATCAATTTTCAATGCCAACAACGTTTTTCAATGCTTGCAAGATGATTTTCAACCGCTGTCCAATGTTGCACTTGCATCACTAACATTATTTCAGTTCTTGTGCATGATTTTCAACACATCATAAGCTGGACTGAGTTTGACAGTTCTATGTGATGTGTTGAAAATCATGTGGAAGATTTGAATTTTTATTGTAATTGAAAAACATATTGGGCCGGTCTGGTGGTAAAGTCGTCAACTCTTACGACCTAACAACAGTGCCCGTCATGGGTTCAAGTCCCGAATGGACCGTGCCCCCCATACGTAGGACTGACTATCCTGCTATGGGGGGGGGGGGATCAATAAGGCCTTGACCGGCAACGGTTGTTGTGCCAAAGAAGAAGAAGAAGAAGAAAAACATCTTTGAGCCGATGAATAATGATGTGCACATTGGAGATTGGCTTAGAAAACCCTGTAAGTCACGTAGACTTACTTGGGTTTTCCATATCAGTTTCAAATGTGTGCTAGTTAAGTGCCGAATCCAAGATGTTTTTCAACAGCTGTCAAATTGTGTTTTTGCTTCAAAATGAAATTTCAGTTTCAACACAAGATTTTATAACACATAACAAAGAACTGTCAAACTCAATCTCAAACTTGAGTCGTGTTGAAAATCATGCTGAAGCAATTACAAATTATTGTGATGTGTTGTTTACATTCAATGTTTACAATTCGAAAGAGACTTGGAAACCCCTGTATCATAATTGTTAATTTCTTCAGCATGATTTTCAACACATCTGTAGTTGGATCGAGTTTGATAGTTCTTTGTGATGTGTTGAAAATCATGTTTAAAGACTGAAATTTCATTATAAAGCAAATACACCATTTGACAGTTGTTGAAAAACATCTTGAAGGCGGTGAATAATTATGTGCACACATTCGAAAGTGACTTGGAAAATCCTGTAATACTCCAAAACCCTTACGGGCGCCTTTGTAGCGGTCTAAAAGAACATCGATGATGAAGTGTGGGTGGTAGGAGGAAAACAAATATCAGATTATGGTTACATTCCTTAACAATAGGAAACATTTGGGTGCTGTAAAAACATCGTTGTTGAGGTTTTTGTGTCGATAGTTACGGTAGGCCGTGTACAATAGCGAGTCTTATAGCAAAAACTTGTTGCTCTTTGGGAGGAAGCTGCTTTTTAAGTAAACACTTATTTTTGTTTAGATTTTGGAGTTGGTGCCTATCGGACCACTCGGCTCCAATAATAAGTGGTATTAAATTTAGTAAATGTCATTGGAATCAGTGTGTCGAAGCTCGTTTGAAGATATCATGTCCCTGAAACAACAAAAAATTAATTCGGATTGCCTTATATAGCTTCTATTACGGAAGGAATTCAACTCTCAGAATGCTGACCGAAATTTTAACAAAAACCCCATATTGATTGAAATGAATGGTGGAACCACAACAGATATGCTTTCATCGTGTAGGGAAGCGTTTAAGTCGTTCTAACAGAAAAACTGTGAAGCAATTCCATTTCTAATGCCCTGCGCGCTGCTTATTACACTAGAGAGAAGAATTCCAATGTCCTATAAAGCTCGCTGGAATCGATTTTGACAGCCAAATGCCAATGCCATCTATCCAATGTAATAGCACTATAAATAGAGCAGACCACGGCGCAGTAATTGCCCCCTGGGGAAGTGATGGGAAATTTTCATTAAAAAAATGGAACGGATAGAGTGTGGTGGGTTTGGTTGAAGTTATATATCAAAGTGGATACAGGCGACCCTTGAGCTACGACCCACTCGAGATACAAGGATTCGCAGATACGAATTTGAATTTGATACACACATTTATGAATATTCCCTATGTACCCAAATATGAATATTAATACAGATGGACTAATTGCACAATGAAAATAATGCATTCTTGAAAATTGTTGTACACAAAATGCACTATATTCTTGTTTGGGAGTCTTTTCTCTTCAAGATCTTCCCCCGGATGAGACATCTAATTCATCGTTTAAACATGAGGGGACACGAGCACAGTAAAACTCCGCGTTTCAGCACACATTCCGTACTAGGCTCTCTCTCTCTCCGGGGAGTAGATGGTTTTCATTTTTTGCTTTCTCATGATGTGTCTGTGCGTCAGTTTCAAACAACTAATTTTAATCTTCGACCACCCCCAAGTGAGAAAGCTAGAGACTAACGGGTGTGTGTGTGTGCCAGCAGTAACAACCAACATTCCGGTGGCTAATGGTGGCATTGCTTTATTTTCTCGTGTTTTGTTAGTGTATTCTGCATCGAAATTATTACTTCAGAGGTCTAGCGAGCTATACTCCCCCCTCCCTACGGTTGGGTTTTTTTTAGTTATTATTAAGTGTTGGGCTGTTCTCTCTTTTGTTTGGAGTTCAGAATCAGATATCTCCGATTCCGATTCTGTGTTCAGAATCAATTTGGGAGCCGATTCCGATCCTGGAGACAATTGCTTAGCTGATTCTGGAATCAATTGCTTAATCGGAATCGGCTCCGTAATAGAAACAGATTTGGCTCCGGAATTGGATTTTGCTCCGGAATCAGAATCAGTTCTGGAATTGAAATCAAAAGATTCAGACGAGAAATCAGTCCCGGAATCTCCTTGAGAATGGACCGTTTACAAGTAAATTTGGATGCTTTGTGGCTATCAATACAATCTTAGCAGCTCAGGACCCAAACGTCTTTCATTCTTATGGAGATGCCGAATCCGATTCAGTTTTCGGAGCAGATTATGATTTCGACTCCAGAGAGACATAATTGAATTCAGATCCGATACCGATTCTGCAGCCGATTCAGATTCCGGAGCGATTCCAGAAACTGTTTCCGGGCGCTACCATCCGGAATAGATTCCAGAAAACTTTGAAACTAGCTGGAATTAATTCCGACGAAGATTTAATATTTCCGCTCACTAGTTCTATTATCTCATTCTTCCATGTCTCTCCTCTACTTCCTGTCTCTCCGCGCTTCTAGACAGCACTACTGACGGTGATACTGCTGCCATTTCGCGTCATCCTAATTCTCGTCTGCCTGGTGGTGGCATGGGCCCTCGCCAATATCGGCCTCTACGGACTATCCAAGGAGGATCTGCGCACGAAGCCACTGGTCGGCTGGCGGCGGTGAGTATTCTGAGTACCAACATCTTAGGATCTGCAAAAAAAAGATCTTATATATATAGCAATGAATTTGCTGAAATTGTTGTGCCTTCACCCACGAAATAATAGCTCAAGTTCTCCAGCAATACAGGACCCACCAATTCTGACCAGCTTCCCAAATAGATGTTCCCAGAATTTGCGACAACAACACATTGTGCTCATTATTGGAGCCTGTAATATGTATGAAGTTACTAATACGAGCCTGTAAATATCGGTTGAACCCGCACACTAACTCCAACATCTGGAGCCGGTGCAAAGAGGGGGGGTACACGTTTGCAGCCGCTCCCAGGTGTTGGCGAATGCACTGGAAACACTGTCGGTTGAACAATGTAAAACAACCGATCGTTGCATGCTGCCATACACAGAGGCCGGAGGTCGTCGTCGTTCAAGACCTCCGCTATGTTTAGCACCGGGCCCGGAGGGGGTGCCGCACAGAGTTCATGTACAAGGGGGGTTTTGGGGAGGGTTTCATTAATTCCAAATAGCGCCCCATTCGCTATGGTAGAATGGCATTATCGCCGGGTGGTTGACTGCCGCCGATTGGATGCGCTTTCTTCCAATCCCTTCTCTCCACCCCGGTACAATCGTCGATATGTCGATACGCGTTGGCCCCACAACTTCTAACTCATCGCACTAACAATCCTCGGGTGGAGATGTAACACTAGTTGCTTATTGGGAAAGAGGAGGAGAAAGAAAGAAGCAAGCAGTTTGCTCGGGTGAAATTGGCTTTTCTCTCCGGGAAAAATGGTCATATGACCGGTTTGTTGTGGTTGTTGTTGTATCCGTGCTTTTTATCTCGTAGTCATGGGGAGGAGGGTTGGCAGTACTGTATCTTTTGCCTTTTGTGTGTGACTAACTCAATCCTGAAGAATACAGTAGAAAACTGAAATGGAATCCCACACATATATACACAACAACAACAACAACAACAACAACAACACAACAGCAACACACACACACACACACACACACACACACACACACACACACACACACACACACACACACACACACACACACACACACACACACACACACACACACACACACACACACACACACACACACACACACACACACACACACACACACACACACACACACACACACACACACACTCCCACA
>SIXB01006185.1:0-12222 GCA_007018985.1 Anopheles bwambae | reverse complement strand
AGCGGGACGCGCTCGAGCTGTTCTACGAGGTGGTGAAGGTGGTGGAGCAGCTGCACGCCCGCAACATCATCCATCGCGATCTGAAGCTGAACAACATCGTGCTGGACCGGCGGACGGGGCGCATCGTGCTGACGAACTTCTTTCTCGGCAAGCATTTGATCAACGAGCAGGAGTGTTTGTTCGATCAGCGGGGCAGCCCGGCGTACATTTCGCCCGACGTGCTCGGGGGGAAGCCGTACAGGGGGAAGCCGTCCGATATGTGGGCCCTCGGGGTGATACTGTACACGATCGTGTACGGGAAGTTTCCGTTTCTGGACACGACACCGTCCGCGTTGTTTCGGAAGATCCGTGAGGCGGATTACAGCATTCCGAGGTAGGGTTTGAGTGGTGTGAAAATTCTTATCGGAAAGACGACGCTCCAATAATACAATGGTTTTTATCCTTCTTCAAAACAGTGGCTTCAACACTACGCACGAGACGAAAAGCCTCATCAAGCGCATGCTGACGCTCAGCCCGGACGAGCGGCTGACCGCAACCGAGGTGCGCATCGAGCTGGAGCAAAGCTTGCGAAAGTTCCGCCGGCCGCGCACCAACTGCGATCAGCTCGTACCGGAAGTGGCGGCAGAAGTGGCACTGTCAGCGGCCCCACAGATAGCACCGACCCTACCCACCACTGCCGCCGAGCAGCAGCAGCAGCAGCTCATCATTGATCAATCGATCCCGGCCAGCAAGGAACCGTTCACTTCCTTCTCATCCCCCCCGGAACCGATGGACGTTGACCGACCGACGGCGGTGGAGGGTAAAAAGGACGCCTCATCCAAACCCCCGACGCCCCGGTTCGAGCTGAGCACGGAACAGTTTTCCCGCACGCTGGAAGCGAACGTCCGGGAAGGGGAAAACTCATCCTCCGCCAAGCCTACCAAGCCCGACCGTACGTACAAGGTGAAGACGACGACGTACCGGTTCATCCCTCCGACCGGTGGGGAAGGTTCGTCGTCGTCTGCCTCCTCCCCCATCCATGTCACGTCGCGCGAATCACAAACGCGCCCAGCTACCGGGTCACTTTCCGGCGCTAATGGTGGTCGACGGTCGCATACACCGGCCGCCACCATTACCATTCCCGCTGCCGGCGACGGCCCATCGCTGGCCAGCGCGGGCAGTCGGAACTGGAGCCGGTTCAACTTCAACCTGAATCTACAGTACACCGCCAGCTCGTACAACAGTGCGGCGAGAGCCGTTGCCGCCGCGATCGCTGCCGTGCACAGTGTTGGTGAGTGGTGGGGGTATGCGAAGAGATGATGAAATAAGTACCATTTATTAACACATGCTCTTCTTTTTAGGTTCTTCCAATGCGGCCAATCGTGCGCGTATGGAAAGAATTCGCACTGAACCCGGTACCGCGAACAACGGCTCGAGCGCTGCCCCGAATGGCTCGACCAATCCATCGCTCCCACGACTGGTGAGCGTTAGCCAAACGGTGCGGATGGTCCGTTCGGGCGAGGGAACGCAACCACCGCAACAACAACAACAACAACAATCCTCCTCCTCGCCACCGTTAATCATTAACGGTCCAGTGGTCCACGGTGATCCCGAACAGCAGCGACCGTCGGGCAACGGTACAACCAGACGACCCCCGCTAGGGACGCTAACACCGGCCGCCCAGCGGCTGTACGCCATCATGAACTACATATCGCAGAACAACCGCCCGCCGGGTGGGAACAATCCACGCCCACCGGTAGCATCGGTGGCACCGGAAAATGATCCCACAGTGGCGATCGTTGGTGCTGGTGGTGTCGCCATCGGGCTCGATTTTAACGGCATCATTACGGCGGACATGGCGGACAAGATAGTGGCGTATCTGATCATCCATCTGCGCACTGTCGACTGGGTGGCCAGCGTGTTCCGGTCGCCGGACGGGGGCGGCAGCATCGATCCGGAGCAGCGCGTCAACAATCTGCTCGAGCTGCTGCGCCAGCTCGGCGTGCGGATGGAGGCGTGCAACGGGCAGATCGTGATCCGGGCCGAGCAAACCCGTGACAGGCAGCAGTTCCTCAGCCTGCTGCTCCGCATCGCTGGCTACAACGACAAGTACTTTCACCAGCGGGCTTAGCTTCTTAGGCTCCTTTTTTCTCGCCCCTGCTCCGTAATGGTTTCCGGGATTGAAATAGAGAGAGAGGGCGGAGAGGCAAAAACATCGGGAAGCTAGCTAGGGTAAAAACATTAGTGAACTATCTCGGCAGCCGACACAACCGCGGAATGATGGTGCGTTCCCGTTCCCGTGTCACCTTCATTAGCTCACCCTTTTAACAGGCGTTTTGTTTTGGGTTCTTTTTTCTCGACTGACTCGACTGAATTCATTAGCTCATTAGTAAATTGTAGTCGCTCCGTTTTTCGTTTTGCTCCCGGGGCTTTCCCCGGCCTATTATTGCCCATTATTGGCGACACACTCGTTTGCGTTTAATTAGCGTGTTCAATCACACTCACTAATTGGTTTGTGGCGCACGCTCGCCGGGGGAGGGGGGGGGGGGGGGGTTTAACTTTCTCACTCACGTTTAGCTAGGAAAGGCGGGGCAAGGAAATCCTCGGTTCCCATCCGCAGAAAACACACGGATTTATTTTATTTAGTCCTCTTTCGAAGGATGGCGGGCGAGAAGGACAGGCTCTTTTATGATTTATTGGAAAAATAATTAAACTATATATATATTTTTTATGTTATTGAATGGAAAGAATTTTCACGAACTGGAAAAAAAAAACAAATAACTAACTATTATGCTTTATATATTGAACGATTCGGGCGTTTGTGAAAGTTAAGCTTTAATATTTATAACATTGCGCAATTTTGTAAAATATTGAGAAACGGTCGTTAACACGTGCACGCACAGAGCTTCAAACATCGCGCCATCTGTATTTTCTCAATATCGTGAAATACGTCAAAGCAACCGTTGGTTGCATCATTTCATGCAATCCCAGGCTCTGCTTCGGTTGGATTGCTCGCCAAGGTTGTGCTTTGTTTACGTCGCTTGTTGCGACGCGTCGCTGTTTCTAAGGAAAGGGCTGTTGTGTTTACCTTTTTTGTCGATTTTTTTTAGTGTTGGGTTTCATGAATCTTTCATTGAGATTCATTCATATGAATTTTCAGCGTTGAGTGTTTCGAATCTGGAATCGAATCTGGAATCGAATCTCTAAAGATACATGAATCGCTACAGATTTCTGAATTAGTGATGGGAAAAATGATTTTTTTGTCAGAATCGATTCCGGCTAGCTCCGCAGTTTTCTGGAATCGATTCCGGATAGTAGGCTTCATAATTGATTCCGGAATCGGAATCGACTCCGGAATTCGGAATCCGTTCCGGGTTCGACTCCGGCATCGGAATCGGTTCTGGAATCGAAATCAGCTCTCAAATCGAAATTGGATCCTAAATTAGAATTGGCTTCCAAACGGAGTCAGTTTCGGCATCGCCATAAAAATAGGCGTTTGGGTCCAATCATACTACGTATTGATAACCGCAAAAAATCAAAATTTACTTGTAAAAGATCCATTCTCACGGAGATTCCCGGATTGATTTCGTTTCTATAGAAAACTTCTTAAAAATTCAACAACTAATTGACATTGCGAAGCTAATTATAATTCTGGAGTCAATTATGATTCCGTTAACGGGGCAAATCGCGATTCCCAGGTCAATTCCGATTCCGGAGCTGGTTCTGATCGCGGAATCGATTCAAGAGCCGACTCGGGAATCGGCTCCGGAGTCAACTCTGGAATCAGCTCCGGAATCAACTCCGGAGTCAACTCCGGAATCGGAATCGGCTCCGGAATTGATTCCGAGCACGGAATCGGAATCGGGTAGGTCCGATTCCGAGCTCCAACCACTATTTTGAATCTCTAAGAATCTCTAAAGATTCATGAATCTCCAATCTCGAAAGATAAATAAATCTTCAATGATTCATTAATCTAAAAGATTAATAAATGTATTCAAATTCATATATCTTCAGGGATTCATGAATCTTTAGAGATGTATGATTTTAAGCTACGATGATCAAGCTAATGTATTTGCGCGATCCCACCTAACAACAACATGCCCGTCGTGGGAGCAAGCGTCGCATGGACTGTCTTCCCGTAGCAAAACAAACTATCCGGCTGCGTGGTACTTGCCAAGAAGTCTCGAAAGCCTTTATAGGCTGGCGTGACAACGTATTTCGGCTACGCCAAGAAGAATAATAATGAGAAGCATCTATGAATCTTGGGAGATATATGAATCCCTTGAGATTCATGAATTCGTAGAGATTCGTGAATCTTTCGAGATATATAAATCTTTTGAGATTCATGAGTCTTTGGAGATTGACAACTATATGAGACTCATAAATCTTTGGGGATTCATGAATATTTGAAGATTTATGAATCTTTGGAGAATCAAGAATATTTGGAGATTCGTCAATATTTGGAGATTCATGAATTTTTGCAACCGAGATTCAGATTCATTGTATCATTTTAAAGAGTCATACAGATTCATGAATCTTAATCAGATTTATGAATCTGAATCAGATTTACCCTACACTACCACGTAGCTTGTTACCGTAAGAATATTAATAACAAGAATCTTTGGAAATTTATGAATCCCTTTAGATATTCAAATATTCATTCAGATTAATGAATCTGAATCAGTTTTACCCATCACTAATTTCTTTCATTTTTTTTATACGCGAAATAACATTTTAGCAATTAAATTCTGTGTTTTATATTTGAACCAACCCCGTCGTTCCGTAACCAAAACATAAGATCTTTCGTATTCGTAAGCAAACATTGGCAGTTGAAAAAGGAAATGCTTAAGTCCCACTGTAATACCCTTTTAAAGAGAGAGATGTTTTAACCCACAACCAATTATAACCGTACCCCGCCTAATTGTTAAGTCTTTTCAGTTTCTTTGCCTGCAGGTGAACCATCGGCACGCTCTGTCATTTGTCACCCTGCGGCTGGTGTTGGTGGTCGTAGGAAAGCGAAACGCCCGCACCCGTACCAACCGTCGTTTCGATCGACCTAAATCCAGCCTCATCCAGTGCGTCCATCAGCGCCCGGAACGACTCAAGCTCCTTGTAATCCGCCGGCAGCAGCACAAACGCACATCCACCACCGCCCGCTCCGGTCAGCTTGCTGGCGAACCCTGCCCCCTCGGCAATGGTGAAAATGCGCTCCAGCGCCGGATGACTCACACCGAGCGAGCGCAGCAAATTGTTGTTAATGCTGACGAGCGTCCCCAGTCGCTCGTACACCGTGTCGGGGGCTTCGTCCGATTCGAGCAGTGCGATCGCTTCATCCACCAACCCGCCCATCCCCTGCAGAATGGGCCCAACCGTACGGGGGAAAAGTTCGAGCCGTTTCGCAGCACTGGCCACCAGATTGGCCGTGCTACGACTAACACCCGTATCAACGATCAACACGTGCACGGGACGGCGCAGTGCGATGATCTTGTTCACGCCGGAACCACGCCGAAACCGTACGAGCCCCCCGTTCGTCGCAATCTCGTTATCAATGCCGGATGGTTTCACGTGCATTATGATCTCGGAATCGAACGACCACTGGTAAATCTTTTTGAGCACATCTTCGCCCAGCTGGGTGACCGTTGCTTCGCGCTTAAGGATGCGCGAAAGTTGGTACGCACCGGCCGCCAAACAAACGCCATAGCTGGCCGAACTTCCCAGCCCAGCGCCGATGCTCATCTCGGAGTAGAGGGACAGTCGGAAGCCGCCACCAGAGGCCTCCTCACTGAAGATGGTCGGATCGATCGAACTAACGCCCTCCGAGCGGAGGACTCGATTAAGGATGTACATCGTAGAACCGAGTGACATGCGTTCCTTTGAGGATGTTTCCTCTAAAACGGGCGGCACCGGGCCGGGCGATAGAAAGCGTGCAAAGGGAAATGCACCCTCCGAACGCAACTGCTCGAGAAAAGCTTCCGGTTGCAGTGATTCGCGGCAGTCCACTTCCCGCAGAAAGGCACCGAACGAATCGAGCGTCAACGTGGCAGTGAACGGAATCGAACGGAACTCGATGATGACTTGCGGTGGTGGTGAGGAGGCGGATGAACCGGAACGCTCCAGTGCGGTATAGTTGAGGTAGGTGTGCAGTCCAATCGAACCGGCGATGGCGGGATGACCGTACACGACGGAATGCTCGCCGTGCAGGATCACCTTCCCCGGTGCGGACACTTCGAAGTGTTTGATGGCGGTCGTCGCCATGTTGGCCGGAGCGCAGCAGCTGGCAGGTTGGTTCAAATATTGGCAGAATTTAAGGCGCTAGATTTAGGGCCCACTTTCACCGGCCCACTGTTCCGGGGTGTAGGTTTTCTGCGAGAAGGCGTGAATCGTTTTCAGTTCCTCCTCTAGGGCGGCGTTCACGAGTCTGTGGAAAGAAGGGGAGTATTAGTAAGTTTTGTAAGTCGATACAAGCTTCTGTAATAGTCATGGGAAAAATTGAGTTTTCGTCGGAATCAGTTCCGGAATCGGAATCGGTTTCGGAATCGGAATCAGTTCCGGAATCGGAATCAGTTCCGGAATCGGAATCGGTTTCGGAATTGAAACCGGCTTCGGAATCGGAATCAGTTCCAGAATCGGAATCGGTTTCGGAATCGAAACCGGCTCCGGAATTGGAATTGTCTTCGGATACGGAATTGGCTCCGGAATCGGATTCGGAATTGGCTACGAAATCAGAATCGGAGTCGGTTTCGGCATCCTCATAAGACTAGACGTTTGGAACCAATAATTGAGAGTCGCAAGGAATTAACAATTACTTGTAAACGATCCATTCTCATGGAGATTCCCGGACAGGTTCCGCCTCTGAAAATTCTTATTTCAATTCAAGGACTGATTCTCATTCCGGAGCTAATACCAATTCTGGAGTCAATTCTGATTCCGTTACCGGAGCATATTTTTATTCCTAGGTCGATTCCGGAGCCTTTTCCGACGACGGAATCAATTCTAGAGCCAACTTCGGAATCGACTCCAGAATCGATTCCATAAGGTAGGTCCGATTCCGAGCTACCACCACTATTCTGTAAGAAACTGACCGGTGCCGTTGAAGCAGGGGTTTGCCTTGGAACTGGGAGGAAACGACGACGACACGAAATTTGCCACCGCAACCATCCGACTCATCGACCACTTCCTACGAAAGGGAAAAGAGCATTTAATGGCGATTAGTTATCAATTTTATCTTTGTTTAAAATGAATTTAATTAATTATATTTAATACCAAAAAAAGACATAAAAACTCTCTTTTTAAAAGTACACTTTATTTGGCCTTCTTTTTATGACTTATTTTAGTTGACTGCTTGTTGGCAACGGTGCCTTCTCCGCCACAGAACTGTCTGTAGTTAAAGTACATGTAAAACAGCACAAAATGGCCACAACTGTACGCCGATATGGCAAGCGAATGAAGGAATGGGAGATGCGCCGGGGCGGGAAGGCAAAGGAAGGCCACCAATAGCAAGACCTGCCCCAGTAGGGACAGATAGAAAAGTGTCACCAGAACACTTCCCGTCACATTGTTGGCAACACTCTCCGGGAGAAGCCCCCGTAGATGGAGCAAATCGTACGATGGATCCCGTGTTTTGTTCCCCGATTGAGTGCCCCGTGCTGTCCGGAGTAGCGCCAACGAAATCAGCGAGAGACCCACAAACGGCACCGTGAGACCATCTTTGTGAAGAAGTGGGAACATGCTGAAGGTGGCAATCTGCAGGAACCAACAGGCGGCGAGTGGTTCGAGCGGGAGCAGCAGCGTTACCGGAAGTGCCACGAGCAGGATCGACTTTTCGTGCACATGAAAGCTGAACAGGAAAAAGCCGAGCGCTGTAACGGCCAGCGAGTAGAGGAAGCTGCGGACGGTGGACGCCTTTTGGAGCAGCAGATGCAACCCACTCGGCAGGACGGCCAGCAGGGTGCAGAGCAGGCAGACGAGTGCCATCGTTGTATTGGGGAAGTTTCTATAAGGCAAGAGGACAATGTTAGTTTGATGAGCTGACGGGAGAGCTTGAAGGTGGAAGCTTACCTGAGCTTCACGAGCACGTTCACCATACACCACACGTTGGACACTTTGTCCTCGAAAACGCCACGTGCGACGGGGAATATGCGATGCACCAGCTGGCCAGCGGCTTCGAGTGAGCTCAGCCAGGGCAGCCAGAGGACGAGGAACGTTGCCAGAACGGTCACACCAAGCACTGCCAGTCTGCTTACACCGGCGGTAAGGCGTTCCAGCACAGTTGAGGATTTGTCCCACCCCGTGAAACAATGCCGCAGAAGGTAGAAAAAGAACGGCAGCGCGTGGTACAGCTCCATTTGCTTGTAATTTAAGGCAAGACAGAACAGAACCGCTCCGGCCAGTGTTCTTCTCTCCAGGAGCGCTACAACGGCAAGCGCGCACAGCCCGAGCGACGCATTGTTGTACTGGAAGTGTCCATTGTCGATGAGAATCTGGCCGGGGAAGAGCACAGCAAGCGTAAGGGAAGCCCACTCGGCCACTTCCGACCGATCGTTTGCCAGCCGCTTCCGGACGGTGTACGTGGCGTACAGGATGGCGGGAAGGTACAGCAACACATCGAGCAGCAGGACAGTATTGCGCATAAACTGTTTGTGCTGGTCCGTGCTGATACCGCGCGATTCGTGCAAGGCCACGTACGACTCGTTGTGCCACCGACGAGCCCACAGTCCGGCGAGATAGCTGTGGTAAGCGCTAAGTGGCGGATAGTCCAAGCCCCAGTAGAGCGGATCGTTGTCGGTGGTGTTCCGGTACCAATCGCTCACCGGGAGATTCACGGTCACCTCTTGCCAGTGGCGCTGTGCCTCGTAGTCACCGTACTTTGGTGGCTGGTTTTGGCCGGAGTAGGAGTGAAGGGAGATGGCCGCTCGGAGGAACAGACCGGCCGCTACAATTGTCACCCACGGGAGGGCGGTTTTGGTGTCCATTTCTGGTGGCTTCAGACCTGCCTACTGCGTTCCCACGGCGTTGATCGTACAACAGTACACTTCCAACGCGGCGGCTCCGTTGTCACACAAACACACGAAGAGCGAAGACGATCGTCGCGCGGTGCTTCGTTTTTTCTTTGACAGCTCCTGCACACAAACAACCCTACCCCCTTTGCCCTGTTGGCGTCCGATGGCTCCGAGAGGAGAAAGTTTTGTTCCGCCTCCCCAACTACCCCCTCCGCTAAACGGAGCAAGATGACTTACTCACCACATGCGTTGCTTCCAGCTTCTCCGTCAGCTTCTGCCGGATGTATTCCTCTGTGTAGCCGGACATGATGGCGGTGATGTATGGAACGATGTTTGCCGGTGGTTGGTGAAAAAACGTACGGGAAGGAAAAATAAGGGTTAATTTCGTGCGGAACAGAAGATTTTCTAAGGGAAAAGAAGAAAAGAGGGGTTGCTGTCACCTTGCGTGGTGTTTACCTTTTTTGACAGTTTGCCGTTGGTCGGAGAGCTGTCAGAGCGGAGCGCACACTTTCTCTTTGGGTTGTCAGTTCCCCGATCTCGCTAGAGGTGTGCTGAGGTGTTCCTTTGAAAAATTCGATGAATAACGTTTGAAATTAATAATAAGATTTATTTTCAGGAAATTAATTATTATTGTGCATGATATGCAGAAAGTCGTCACACCACAACACGTAGCAATTAAATTGTATAATAATTGCAGTTTGAACTCACTGGTTGAATTTCGGTTATCTGCTAGCTGCTGAAATTGAGCTTTTTAGTTGGTGCTTTTTTCCAAACACACAAAAAAGGATTCAAGTAAGTTTAAAAAAAGCTACCTTCCCATCTCTAAACGACTAAAAATCTCAGTCTGAAAGAAATTGTAAACGATTGGAGCAGCAAAAAGAAAGTGATGAGATTAGTGATGGGAAGAATTAAGGTTTCTGGAATCGATTCCGGATAGTAGGTGCAGAATTAGTTTGAGGAATCGATTTCGTAATCGGAATTGCGTTAGAAGCGGAATCGGATCCGGAACTGGTACCGGAACTGGCTCCGGAACTGGCTCCGGAAACAGAATTGGTTCTGAAATCGAAATTGGCTCTAGAGTTGGAGTCGGTTTCTGCATCTTTAAAAGAATAGGCGTTTGGGGTTAATGATGCTACGTATTGATAGCCGCAAAGAATCTAAATTTACTTGTAATCGATCCATCCTCATCGAGATTCCCAGTCTGATATCACTTCCCATACATCTTAATTTAATTCAAGAACTGATTCTCATTCCGGAGCTAATTCCAATTCTGGAGTCAATTCTGACTCCGTTTTCGAAGAAAATCCGAATCCAGAATCGGAATTTTCTCCAGAATTGATTCCTAACTTGGAATCGGAATCGGGTAGGTCCAATTACAAGCTCCCACTCCATCTAATGGTGGTATATGGTAGCTAGCGGAGCTTTTATTGTTTCAAAAGCTTTCACTTTCCCTTTTTCCCAGCAACGCTAGGGCTGGAACGGCAGACCAAGCCCAAAAATCCACTAAACGACTTCTAAGCGGGGTCTAAACGGTTGAAGCTCTCTAACTAAAAGGAATCAACAGACGGCAAACGTCTGGCGCATAAAAAAATTAAAAAAAAACCGGCGCCGCCTCCTGGCGATACGATAGTTAATCAAACGATTGATTGTTTATGTTGATTAGCAGCGTTTACTTAATGTATGTATAAGGATTTTCTAGCTCGGTAGAAAGAGATACAATTTAATATCCTTTACAAAATCGGTACAGTCGGTACAGGATACAATCCTATACAGAATCGGTTCCTCGTACAGATCCTCTGGAAAGGGGTAGGATTAGTACAGAAGAAAATCAAGCTCTACGCAAACTAAGCGGAATCAAGCCTCCAAACTCTCATTGGTGCCACAAATAAAGTAAAAAGTCGATATCAACACAGGCATTAGATCCTGATCCCAAAATATTACCTTCCATTTGTTATGCCTTGTAATACACACATAAACAATCGGAAGCCAAATATCAGAAGAAAAAAGCGCGTTCCATCGGGTAACCAACTCTACGCAACCCGTCGTACAACGCGTACAAAATGGAATGGAAAATAAATCCTAAATTGCTTTTAAAGCTCTAACGCACCCATCGGAAAAGCGCAACACCAGCAAACATTTTCCGTCGATGAGCTGGAAGTTTCAAAGATTAACGTTTTGTTACTACACACCCGAGCACTCACCCCGGGGGGAAACGGAAGTCAAATCCCGAAAAAAGCAACGCACAGAAAACCCTTTCGGGGAGTGGGAATCCGCTTAAGCTTAGCCTCACGAATATCACAATCGCCGTAAACGGTGAGCTTTTGTAGCGACGGTATCGTTGTCACCGAAGGATAAAACAATAATCATTCAAACTGGGTTCCATTGCGGAAGAGAAAGCCTGTGCATGGTGTTCAATTTGAATCATGCTCGCTTCGTATGCTGACTAGTACAGAGTCACGCTGTAATCTGCAAAACAAAAACCTCCCCTAGTGCGCCGCTTAAACGGTTTCCATTATTCACCAACGGTGGCAACTAATCCTTGGAGAGTGTTTCAGTGCAACTGTGAAACCGGTACAACACTGCGGATGATGTTTAGATGCGCCGGTGCACGCGTAACGCATGGGAGGCAGTTTCCCCCGCCCGACAATCCCATCGTAACGATTTAGTGTTTTCTTGCTTTTTGTTTTGTTTTGTGTTACCGTTTCGTTGTGAATCGATTCACACGGAAGAACAATGTCCTTTTAAATATTGATTTATTAGTTTTTCATTTCAATGATTGTTGGAAGTTTGTGGCAGTGTATAGAAATTTAGAGTATTGCGAAAAAGCTAGATTTTGAACACAAAAAATAGTTTTGTATTGTGAAAGATATTGTAAAAATAGTCAATTATTTTAAATAACCATAAAAAATGCAAGTGGAAGCCATTTCCCTGATAAGCTTCATGACATTATAATTATCAGCTTTATTGTGATCATATGTAAGACTTTTAAATGTTACTAATCATTATTATTATTGTTGTTACTTATTATTATTATTATTATTATTATTATTATTATTATTATTATTATTATTATTATTATTATTATTATTATTATTATTATTATTATTATTATTATTATTATTATTATTATTATTATTATTATTATTATTATTATTATTATTATTATTATTATTATTATTATTTTTATTATTATTATTATTATTATTATTATTATTATTATTATTATTATTATTATTATTATTAT
>SIXB01006184.1:0-12228 GCA_007018985.1 Anopheles bwambae | reverse complement strand
GCATCCAGTATCTGCTGGCGTACATGTCGTACACCCGGCTGAAGCTAACGCTCGAGCGCAACCTGTTCCTGGTGGCGCAGGCCAAGCTAACGCTCGACGATCCGAACGTGGCGGAAAAGACGCCGCTGGCCAGCGGCGGGGGCAAGAAAACGAAACCGCAGGATCTGTCCCGGCTGTACGAGATCATACTGCAGAACGTGACCGAAATGCAGCAGCTCGGCGGGATGGAACACGATGCCGCGTATCAGGCGGAGATGGAACAGCTGGCCCTTTCGTTCCGCGCCTTCCGCTGCTACTACATCGCCATCACGCTCGTGGCGATGAAGCGCTGGCGGGAAGCGGTCGCCATGTACGAGCGGTCGCGCAAGTACGCGAGCGACGCGTCCAGCAGCAAGACGCCGTGCAAGGATTTCGATCTGCGGGGCGAGCTGAAGCAGCTGATCGCCACGATCGAGGGCTGCAAGTTTTCGGCCCACGCGTACAGCGTGCTGGAGGACGACACCGCCGACGACACGGTACTGTTTGGCAAGAGCCAAAAATCCTCCAAACCGCTGTACGAGCGGCTGTCGCACTACAAGGAAGACGCCACGCTGAACTCGCGCAACCCGAACGTGTTCAAGCTGATCCCGGAGATGGAACCGATCCCCGCCAAACCGCTGTTCTTCGATCTGGCCCTCAACTTTGTCGACTTTCCCTCGCTGGACGATAAGATCGAGCAGAAGGGCTCGACCGGCAAGGGTGCGACGGCCGGCATGTCCGGCTTTGTCAAGGGCCTGTTCGGCTGGGGCGGTGGCGGCGCCAGCAAGTAAATGGGGGGGTGTCCCACGCACCATCCACTTGATTTTCGATTCCATTTTTTGTTTGTTCGTTATTTGCTTCGTTTTTATAAACGCCCTCACCGTCGTCGCAGCAGGAGGAAGCCGCAGCCGACGACATATGGTGGTCCAGCTACCCTTCTAGCATACTATTATTATATATCAATAAATAACGGTCGGTATGTTTGAATCAAAATAGCAGATTGACCGAAACAAGCGAACAATCCGAAGCAAAGGCAGAAGATAGAAGATTGTGAAAAGGGTCAAAGAACAGACCGCCCCGAAACGCGAACCGGCCACCCAAACGGTTGATGCGCTGATGGGATGCAAACTCTCCCTTTCACCCACAGAGACACACAAAGGTGGTCACATGCGCAGTGCGCAGCAGCTCGGTGCACTTGAATGTGTCATCTTCCGGAATTCACCAGCCGCACTCTCGCTCCCTTCCTCCCAATGCACACGTGCGTGTGCGTGTGCGTCTTTATCAACAGAAAACGTTTTTCACCACGATGTTTTCCACGATGTTTGCCAACCCGCACACGGCGAGAAGGTGAAGCTTTTTCGTGGTGATTTTTCCCACACGCCACATTCGCTAGCGAACGTTGGTCTGGTGCGGACCGATTTTCACGTGCGCGTGTGTGTGTGTGTGTTGCCAGTGTACCTGCTGGGTGAATTTCGAGGAAAGAAAAACTTCTCCTCCCCCCGCCAGTTTCGCTGTATGCACATATTGTGCAGTCAGAAGTAACGAACTTTGAATTTCCCCATCTCTATCGGGTGGTGGTGGAGCCTGCAAGTGAAAAGTTAAAGCAGCTGTACGGAAAGGTGCATTTAAAAATCGTTTCGCGAAGCTTGTAGAACATTGCACGGACACACGGCCATTCCGTCACATATGTTAGCGAAAAAGCACCCTCCAGATAGGGGTTGAAGTTCGCGCTAAACCATGGTGTGGTGGCTGCTGGTGTGATTGGACCACCACCCCCCCCCCCCGGAAGAAGGTCACAATACAACGCAGGCAACAGGCATTCTGCGTATTTATAGCATTGTTTGCCCGAATTGGAGCGGAAAATCTGCTAAAAGCGCAACAAAGCTCCCCCAACACAACATCGTCCTTCGGCTGCTGCTGCTGCTTCTGTCTCTTTCCGGAAGATAAAGAGATCGCCTTCGGCTGAAGGATATACGGCCGTCCAACTCGGTATTGGTGGTTTTTGTCAAGTTGGTGCACCGGGTGCTAAGAACGCTCGCAGCGGGACGGAAGGGCGGCCGTGCGGTCCAGGCGGCCACGATGGAGCTGATACGGAAGAAGATGAAACCGTACCAGCCGTCGGAGCAGCTGGTGGTGCGCGACAGCGTCAGCCTCAGCATGGACGAGGACCTGAGCGATGACGTGGAGGACGAGGTGTTCATACGGGACGGGCGCACCTGCCGCACGTACGAGGATCGGGGCGCGAAGCGGCCGCTCATGGCACCGAGGCGCACCCGGTACGGCAAAGCAACAAGTGGCAACGGGAACGGCGGTGTGGGCTGCGGTGGCAGTGCGGGCGGCGTGCGCTCCTCCAGCCCCATCCTGAAGAAGTACCGCCGCCGGAAGTGCTGGAAGTGTTGCGAGCCGTTCTGCTATGGGCTGGCCGCGGTGACTGTTCTTATCGGTAAGTGGGTGGATGGGCAAGGACTTCAAAAACTGTAAGACGCAATAGGCAGCGCAATTTCCAAACACAAGAAAAAAAAAGGAAAAAGGAAAAGGATAAACCGCAGAGGTTAACCACGCGGGTGAGCCCAGGTTGCGCTTCTCCGCCCCAAGCGGGTGCGTGTTTGCACCCTCGGGGTGGGTAGTCTCGGCAGAGTGACCACATATTCACACCGGTTGTTAGTTTTAATGAGTTTATGAATTATTGACACCCGCTGTGTGCACGATGACGGCGACGATGATGGTGATGATGATGATGATGATGAAGTTTTCTGTGTTCCGGCGGCTATTTTTGCTGTTGCGAATTTTCTATTTCGGATGAGTTGGCAGAAGAGAGGGACCACCCATTGGACTAATTTAACGGTCCTTGAAATGGAAGTGTTTGTCCAGGGCACGTGGTAGAGCACCGCCGTCTGGCTACATACATTGTTGTCTAAGCGCGTTATTTAGCGGACGAGTTCACGCTAATCAGTCGTCTTTGTTGTGATCCTGCGGTGACTCCAACGTCCAGGTGGTTGGTCTAATAAGCTTAATGATGGTGGTGGATGAAACAACTATTGGTCTTTGCTGCGTCTCGTGTTCCTAGCTAGTTTGCCAACTGTTTGTGGTTAATAGGAGCATGAGTAGACCAAACATATCTATCAGCGTATGTCATCTTCTAAAGATGCTTATGCGATATGGATCCTGTGGCTTCAACCCTGGTGCCAAGAATAATCCTTTCTAGGAAATAGACTAGGACCATTCAGTTTGAGCATATCTTTGAATATATCCTTAACACAGGCAGGTTCGCAATGCCTTAGGAATAATCAGCAATTATTAGGAAAACTTAGGAAATGCAGCAAGGAATAATCGTAAAATCGTAAAATAAGGAATGAGCTTTGGGTATCAGCTCCACGTCCTGGATGAATTTGAGAAGGACAAAATGATCTGCAGGAACAAAATATGTTCAGCCTCCAGGACACTCAGGGCCTTTAAGAGACGAAAGTGGACATAGGAGGCTCAGGAATAGCTTTCAACGGACTATAAAAAGATTCCGACACTTTGGGATCAATTCCAACACATTCATAGGTTTCGGGAACGGTCTCTCCATAATCAAGAGTTACGTGCGAAATTAGTGGGAGGACCGAGTGAAGTTTGCTATAGACACATCTTTACTAATTAGAAGATGTCTTTAAGTATCAGTTTCGGAACTGGGATAGGTTCGGGATAGGTTTTGGGGTAAATTTCAACATCACTATAGATTTGATTCAAGAAACTGCAGTTTGGTTCGACATCAGTTAAATAATCGAAATATGTAAGTTAGTGTTAATTCTCAGGGATAGGACTGATGCGGAAACAGTTCAACAAGTGAGAAAGGATTGGCTTTAGTTGCTGATATCGTAAATAAAATAGTAGTTAAGTGGGCGAGTCATTCAGAACAAGGATAGGTTTGAGATTAATTCTAGGCTCAGCATAAATTCGTCACCAGTTCTAGATTCGTGATGGATTAGTTCCAGAACCACAGGATTAGTTCCAGGATTAGTTCCAGAACCACAATACCAGATTCAACATGGAAGTAAGCACATAATTCATTCTAAGTGTTGTGTTCGGATGGCCGAGAGTATACACAATTTATATTTACACCGAACACGTAATAAACAATACACAATGCTTTATTACACGATCAGCCCTTGTGTTCCCGACGGTGTCCCACGAGCGTCTGGCGCTCTCTCGTCTGCTAAACGCTCATCAGTCACTCAGTGGCTGCATACGTCCTTAACGCCGAATGTAGGGAGCCTTCCACTTCGTGACCACAACACTAAGACATAGGCAAGAAATCTATCTATGGCTATAGTGACATTAAGGTTTAATTCTGCCTCTACCTTTGCTCGTACTCCAGAGAGTTTATAGTTTGCCAGGGATCATTATTTCATACCTTAGAAGGTGTACGAGAGGCCCAAAACCTACCATTCACATCAATCATCCTCCCCCTCCCTACAGGACTCATCGTACTGGCCGCACTGCTCCTCACGGCTTTCCCGCAACCGCTGCAAAAGATCAAGATTTGGTTCCACAAGGAGTCCGCCTTCAGCAGTGCCGTCATCCGGGACAAGTTCAGCAGCCTAATGTACACCGGTGCGGACGGGAGCGTAAGCTACGCCAACCCCGGCACCCTCAACGGCACGCTGGAGATGGTCCCCTGCACGCAAATCACCGTGCAGAGCGTGTGGACGCGGGTCATTGCCCGCGTTAACAGCGAAAGCCCACTCCGCAAGCTGGACGTGAACCGGGACGGCGTGGAGGACGTGATCGTCGGGTACGGCATCGACGAGCTGGTGGACGAGGGCATCCGCGGCTACATCCCCCAGTGCACGTCGCGCAAAACCGGCATCACCGATCTGTGCGGCGGCGGGCTGCTCGCACTGAACGGCCTCGATGGCCAGACGCTCTGGCAGCGGTGGACCTCGTTCACGATCTTCTCGCTCAAGTGCGACATCGACATCAACGCGGACGGTGGGGCCGACTGTGTGGCGGCCGGGCGCGGCGGCCTCATACTGGCACTGGACGGGCGCAACGGCCGCATCCTGTGGGAGCTGAAGGACTACTCCGATCTGGAAAGCTACGCCGAGATCAGCATCGACCTGTACACGATCAACGTGGTGCCCGATCTGAACAGCGACGGCATCGCCGACATCCTCGCCGTACACGTGGAGGAAACGCAGCGCGCCCACGGTGGCCACATCAAGCTGATATCGGGCGCGACCGGTGCAATTCTGCGCAGCATCCCCACACCCTACCGGGAGGAAATGTTTGTCCCGATGCAGGTGCTTACGACCGGGCCGGCCACCGGTGCGGATGCGTTTCTGGTGGTGACGGGCGGCCAGAACTCACCCGGCGGGGTGTACGTGCTGCGGCGCGAGAACCTCATGAAGTACCCGGGCGAGAGTGCGTTCGAGCCGATCGTGCGGCTAGAATCGTCCGGCTTCATGGTGCCCGCCGTACTGACCGACCTGAACGGGGACGGCGTGCAGGACATTGTGGTCAGCTCGTTCAACTCGACCGTGTACGCGTTCGACGGTGCGAATCGCACGCAGCTGTGGTCGTTCACCATTGCCGACTCGGAGAGCGTCAGCTCGATCGTGCCCGGCCACTTCGACCACGACAACGTGACGGACTTTATGGTGAAGTACAACACGGGGCCCGGCTTCCCGATCTACTACTACTCGCAGACGACGATCGTGAACGGCACGAACGGGAAACCGTTCCTCGACAGCACGATCAAGGATTCGGGCGGCCCGAACGGGCTGCTGGGCGGCGTTACCATCTCCCAAACCGGGGGTGGCGATCTGTTCCTACACTGGCAGACCCAGTGCCGGAATCGCACGGCCGACACCACGGACGAGTACCAGTTCATACCGGGTAAGTAGGCGCTTTACTGCCCTGTTTCTGTTCCTCCGGTTCACTGTTGTTTTCTTACTCCGACGCTCCAGAAAGCGACGTCATTCAGCAGTCCCGGGCGGACACGTGCGCCCTCCGCTACAACCAATCGTCCGTGCTGAAGCTGTACGCGATCACGCGCCACGTGGAACCGCCCGGTGCGGTCATCTTCTCGTCGGACGACCTAACGATCCGGCTGAACGAAACCGGCGCCGGCACGGCGGAACAATCGCCCCCAGGCTACGCGGCACCGATGAAGCATCCCAAGATGAAGCTGCGAAGCCGCAACGACGGTCAGAGCAGTGCAACGTTGCGCAAGAACTCGGTCGAGGCGGCATCCGCCGGCGGGCAGCCGTCGAACGGGCCGGGCGACGATGTGCATATGGATAAAAAGTTGGCCCCATCGACCGCCGCCCAGAGTCCGGCCGAAGCGGTCGGTGTTGTAGTGGACAGTCCGGGCCAGGCGGCGGCTGGGCACGGTGGCGGCCGGCGCAAGGACATCTTTCGCGAACAGCAGAGCCAGCCGATGGGCCAGTCGATCGATGCGCTCGCGGAGGAGGAGGCAAAGCGGCAGGAAAAGCTGGCCCTGAACAATGTGTACAAGAAGTACATCTACAACGCGAACGATCAGGAACCGGGCGGCGAGCTGGCTGAGGAGGGAAGGGGGGAGGAGCGCAAACCGTACATCTATCTGCCGTACGATCAGATCGAACAGGAGGCGGTAAGGGAGGCGTTTGGGAAAAAAAGGGGAGAACGAAAGGCATTTGCAACGGTGATGGATTTGTTTCTTTCTTTCGGTTTTTCAGCGTGACCCATACTTGACGAATCAAATCCCGCCCGCTCCGGCGTTGGGTGGTTTGGACTATGACTATGGCACACCGCCCCTGGAGGTGGACGAGGGCCGTCCCATACCCGTACCGTACAAGCGTCCACGCTATCGCTCCAACGGGCGTGACGTTCGCAGCAAGTTTGGGGTATTCGGTAAGTGGTGGTGGTGCTCCCTATAGCCTTTCTTTTGTAGAAGCGATTTACACATCGGTCTTTTGTTTTTTGGTAGACGACATCGACCTGCACGATCGTTCGCTGGAGGAGCAAGTGTTCAACGAGTCCAACCCGACCAGCTCACAGATCGTGAAGAAGGTGCTGCTGAACGACGAGATCGTGGACGACCTGAAGAATGCGGACCCGGGCAGCAAGGGCTCGAAGGAGACGCTGTGGGATCTGGAGATGGAAAAGGAAGCGAAGGAAGCGATGAACGGTAGTGGGACGGGTTTCGCTTGAGTCCTATATCGTGGGTGGGAGTGTTGCTGAAATGTTCCTCTTTCTATTTCCAGACGTCAACGCTATGAACTATGAGTACAGCAACAGCAAAGCTCGCCGACAGGCGGGAACGGTCGGGTCGGTCGTGGCCACGGCGGTCAAAGCAACGGCAGTCAGCTCGACGGTGCCACCGCCAACCCAGCCACCGCTATCCACGTCGACCAGATCGTCGGTGCTTCCAAATGAAAACATTCTTCCCTCGATTGCATCCTCGGGCGTGTTGCTGAAATCCATTCCCAGCGCAGCTGGAACGGCCACTCCCACCACCTCATCCCCGACGCTCGATTACGTGTTTGTGATGAACGTGCGCGAATCGGAACAGTATCCGCCGCTCTTTCTCGACTCCGATCTGGCCTGCGTCCAGGAGAAGATGCAAGCGTACCGTACGTACCGCAACGAGGACATGGTACAGCTGGAGAAGAAGTTCTTCGCCCAGTGTCTGAAGGCCCGACTGCCCGAACTGGCCCCCCAGTACCCACGGTACGAGACGCAGATCATCGTGACCCGGGTCGAGATTGGCTGTGCGTGCAGTGCCGATCTGAATCCGGCGCGGGAAGTTTGCTCCCAGCTGCACAGCTACGACCAGCAACGGTGGACGCAGTACATGGGGAACGAGGGCAACGGGCGGTACTGAGGCAGCGACGGGGAGAAGGAACAGATCCGCTGAATGGGGTGCTCTGCGTCTCCGATTGCTTCGATCTAGTGTTTTGGGGGGTTTCTTTTCTTCCACCGGATGGGTTGCCGGCGCTGAGTTTGACACAGCGTGCCGAGCATTTGCGTATTTACCAGCGTTTACTAACTATTCTTACTGCGCACGTTGTCTCCCGTGGCAACCACCAACAATCTCTCGGTTTAGGAGCAAACTTATATCGTACAAATGGGGATTCGGGGAATGGGTGGACATCCACGTGCAGGACTGAAGGGCGCTCAGTAGGCTTTGACAGGAGCAGTGCAGGATCCTCCTTTTTACGTTTCTTTCACAACATTTCCTTCGCTGTCAAGTAGGATAGGGTGCAGCCATAGATAGGGTGGTGTGCTGCAGCTACATTGGTAGTGAATCGCGAACAGATAGGACAATCCCCTTTATCCAGAATTGAAAAAGTGTTGACAGACAGGTGAGTTATTTGTGTACATTAGCGGCAACATCCTAGCCTCTCCCCCCGCTTCTACAGCACGAGCTGGGCCGTTTGGAGGGCCCACTCAGGGGGCGGGGGAGCAGGAAGCTGCTGCAAATGGTAGAGTGGAGTTTGTGGGTGGTTAATTTTGCAACACACTTCCTGCGCATACTGATATATCATTCATAATCGAGCAAAAGTATTATCAGATTAGATAAAGAAGAATGAGATATAGAGAGAGAGATAGAGAGAGAGATTAGAACAGAAAACTAATTATGGAAGAGAGATAGTAAATGAAGGGGAATATTTACAATCGCGGTACAGCTATAAACTATCTATGTTTGGGGGGCGGGGAAGGTAAACGGAAGATAACGAGAGAAAATCGTCTAAGGGTGGAAGTGGAGGGGAGGCGTTGGTGTAGAGAATAAACAACAAAAAAAAAACGGTATGTAAATATAATCAGGAATGGGAAACGAATCAGCGGTGTGCAGCCGTGGCAAAACGTTACTTTCGCCGGAGTGTATCACAGACGGCGGGGATGTTTAAGTTTTAGCTGTTTTTATTGTAACGATTAGGCTGGCCCCCACAAAAGGGAGCTTTGCCCGTTGGAGAAAGGAAAATGGTTTCAGTCACATTCTTTTTCGCGTCCTTGCCTGGGTAGGATCGCAGACGACAAAGACGCCTCATCCAGATGCTCGAGCGGCGCGGAACAGAGATTGGGGATACAACGGCACTGGAAATGGGGACGCACCAAAGAGGAAACGGCTCTTACCGGATGGTAGATAGGGCGGTTACTTTTTGACGACCTGAATAACATCCTCGTCGCTCATGATGTGCGAAATGCCGACCCGCTGCGGCGAATACTTCGTCGACGTGCCCCACACCAGCGCGTACTTGAACTGTGCCGCCAGCGTACGATGAATGGCGTGACACACGTGCTCCACCGAGACACCCTGCAATTGAAGGAATGGTTACTGTGCCCACTTCCACCACAAGGTCAGTGCGTCAAGAACTTACCCTTCGCAGAATCAGACCATCGTCAAAGTCGGGCGGTGCGCCCGGTTTCTTCGTGTACACGCGGATCAGCTGCAGGTGCTCCCACAGCACCTCCAGCAGGTAGTCCAGGTTGAGGTGCATATTGCAGCTCACCACCACCGAGAACGGCTGGCGGGCCAGCCGGTCCACCTCCTCGATCGAGATCTGATCGATCTTGTTGTACACGTAGATGCACGGCAGATAGATCCGGTTGCCGGTGACCACGTCGATGAACTCATCCTCCGTGCAGTCCTCCCGGAACAGGACCTCCGCGTTGAATATCTTGAACGAGTGCAGTATCGTCTGTACCATCTTTTCGTTGCACCGGGTCAGCGGGCAGGTCGCGTTAAAGCTGACGCCGCCCCCCTTCTTGATCTTGAAGTAGATGTTGGGCTTGCGCTTGTTCAGCCGCAACCCGACCGACTCCAGCTCGTACTCGAGCAGATCCCGGTGCACGTTCGGCTTGGTCGCGTCCAGCATCATCAGCACCAGATCGGCGGTGCGCGCCACCGCTATCACCTGCCGGCCGCGACCCTTGCCCTGGGCCGCCCCCTCGATGATGCCGGGCAGATCGAGCAGCTGTATGTTGGCTCCCTTGTACTCGATCACGCCCGGGATGCAGGTGAGCGTGGTGAACTCGTAGTTCGCCGCCTCGCTCTCCGTCTTGGTCAGCGTGGACAGCAGCGTCGACTTGCCGACGGACGGGAAGCCGATCAGGGCGATGCGTGCGTCGCCCGACTTGAGCACATCGAACCCGTCGCCCTTCTCGCCCTTCTTCGACGGCTCGAGCAGCTGCGACCGGTACTTGGCGAGCTTCGCCTTCAGCAATCCCAGATGGTACTCGGTAGCTGTGTTGAGCGGCACAAGGGGGGGAAACGTGTTAACAAAGGGATTTTTCGTATCTTTTGGGGAGTTTGGACGCACGGAAAAACCACCACAAACTTACCTTTGTTTTTCTGTGTTTTCGCAATCTCCTTCTCGATGTCCGAGATTTTCTCCAAGATACCCATGATGAGGACCGGACTTGTGAGGCTTTAAGCTGTTGTCTAACAAAAGAACTATCGCACAGACAGATTAAGGCAGATGATTTGTGTTTCTTTTCAGACAGTAAAAAGGGGCCCAACTTTAATCGGGGCAGCAGGGAAGAATTTGGTAAACTCTTCCTGCGTGGTATTTTGGTGGAGAGCCTGCCGGAGCTTCGGAAAACGTCAGTCACAACAAATGCTCCCGACCAAGGTGAGTTTATAGAAGGTGAACTATTAGCGCGTTTGCCGGGCGCCAGCATTTGGCGCGTGGCCACGGAGGTGACAAAATGCTGAATTTTTTTCAACTTTGTCAAAATAGAGAAAAATATACACAAGAACGACAAAGAGCTCAAACCTCTGAATATCATCGATATTTTGTTTAAGAAGTACTAAATAGGAACATTAGACCAGTAGGACGTTGATTATCCGGGGACGGATTAGCCGGCTGCCGGTTAAACCATTGCGAATAACATTGACAGCTGTTCAATGGGGGCAACCATGTAAATAGTCTGTAAATAGTTATTGATTAAAATACTATTCTACTAATGAGTAATCAATTGATTCAAAGTGAATTGATAGTAAAACCAGTAAATTTTATAATTTTTAAATGAATTTGACTTTTCTTGAACCATTATCCGTGGAAATCGATTAACCGGCATCCGCCAGGTCCCGAGCTGTCCGGATAATCGACGTTCTACGTACGTGTACGTATTGTATGTGTTGCGTTCTGGAGCATGGTTTGTTGGTTCCTTTCCCCCTTGACGCCCCTACGCCCTACGTTGTGTTTTGTTGTGTCGTCGTCGATCGCCAAAGGAGACAAAATGAAAAAAACACGTCCGGCTCGTATCGAGTTTCATGCGCTAGTGCCGCTTTATTCGCACACATACTTGATCACAAATTTTAGATCGGCAGTGCTGCCAGAAAAATCCATTTGACTTTTAATTCCCAACTGACAAAACAACCGCAACCAATTCAAAATGACCGTTTCATAACCCTTGCATTCCAACAGTATGTGTTAATCTCAAGCACTATGAGTTCGCTGTTTCATTTATCATTATTTCTCCTTTGTAGTCTATTTTACCCCAAGCGATGTGGAGGGTATTGAAATCTCCGGTAATTGTTACTTTTTTGGGTAAGTTTGATATATTTATTGGTTTGGTGTTGATATAAGGATTAGTTTTGTAATTGTGTCTTTGCAAATCTCTGCGGTTGACTGGTGGCGCAATGTATATGGAAATGATTATAAGGTTTTCGTTCAAAGCGTTAATGAGTGTCTCCAGTCATTAAATGGCAATTTAATATCCTCACACCTTGGTTCAGCTATTTCACTTTGGCCAGAATGTGATAGATATATGTATGGTGTAATTATCGATGTCTCTCTCACTCCGGCACTTTTTTCAAAGCTTTCGAGTCAAAGCTCATCCAATGCTCGCAGTTCGTACAACAAATTACAGGTGTCCCCCGAGATACGACTGTATTTGGGACCGAAAAAATGTCCCAAAGCAAGGCGTAAGTCGAAAAAGTCGTATGTCGAATATCTATGAATATTAAATTTATAACCGAAGTTGAAGAGTTGGAATTTATGATATAGTGTATTTGTTGGAATGTAAGGGTTATGAAACGGTCATTTTGAATTGTTTGCGGTTGTTTTGTCAGTTGGGAATTAAAAGTTAAATGTATTTTCTGGCAGCACTGCCGATCGACAATTTGTGATTAAGTATGTGTGCGAATAAAGCGGCACTAGCGCATGAAACTCGATACGAGCCGGACGTGTTCTTTTACTTTGTCTCCTTTGGCGATCGACGACGACACAACAA
>SIXB01006183.1:0-12240 GCA_007018985.1 Anopheles bwambae | reverse complement strand
TTGTTGCTCGCTGCACACACGCACACATTTGCGGCACACTCGCCGCTCGCCAGTAATCGTTTCTCTTCGGTGGCTGAGTTTTTCATCCCGCGCACAAGAAGAAGGCGGAAGAGGGGATGGGGGTAGAGGGAAGGGGTTGGATTTTTCGTAATTATATTTTCCGTTTGCTATTCGCTGCTTTTACGATTTCATTTCACGCACGCATCGGTTTGGATTTGATTTGATGCTTTTTTTTGGTGAACATTCCAGCTTCTTCTTGTTTTCGTTTGAGAAGGGGGGGGGGGGGGTTTCTGTTTTCCTTTCGGAAAATCTCTCTTCGCACGCGCTCTTGGGGTAGCTAGCTTTGGGGTTGGTACAATATTTTACTGTAGTTTCTTTTTTCATAAAAAAAAATGCAATAAAAATGAATAAATTTAATTGTACTAAATAATAATATTTCTTGTCCAGAAGGTGGCATCAATTGTAAAGGCTTTCTTTTTCGTCTACAGGAAGTATGTTTTCACACACATCATTAAAATCATCGAGAAAAAAAATATATATAATAGAGAAGTTTAGTTTTTAAATTCACTCGAATGTTCAGCAAAGCTTGTCTCAACATTTTCATCATAATAGTTGCTCCCCTTACCAGCGGGTGTGGAAAACTTTCCCCGGTCCCCTTGCAAGGCATGCGCCTTTCAGTTTATGCTACACTGGGAACAGCAGACTAGTACAAAAAAATATAACTTTAACCAAAAAATAAATAAAATAAAATAAAACTTGTTGTATAGGTGATGAACAGACACAAAGTACACAAAAAACAATTACACCACCCACTGCAAACCACCCTACAAACAATTGAACGAGTGTTCCGGCGTCGGGCTCGTCAGGCAGCACACTGCACACAACACCATAACAGGTTCTCTAACCACAACCCCGAAGGAGCAACTGCTGCTGGTGTTTTCCACGGCACATTTCTCACTCGGAACACAGCAATGAAAAAAGAAAAAAAAACGGCACAGCAATATCTGATCCACTGTCACATTATAGTTTCGCCCTCCTTTTATTGTACACCGCCACCCCCGACGAAAGCGGGGTGAGTTTGTGTCTGTGTCTGTGTGTGTGAGTGGTTGTGGTTCGCTTCAAACGCGTCCTCTGCGCTGCCAAATTGCCCTACCGACACCGATTGGAACCCAGGAACACACAGAGCACACACACACACGCAGGGAAGGGGAAAAGAATGAAATTTAATATTCCCTAACCAATAAAAAATAACACACACACAAGCACACAAACAGAAACACATACACACACGGAGGCACACACCACTGACAAAGAATCACCAGCCCAAACAGTGAGTGACAAAGCCGAAGGAGGGAGAGAGGCCACAGTGATATAGCGTGATCGAGTTTACCGGATAATTATTCGTCAGCGAGAGCTAAAATGAGCGGAATATAATTTGAATAGGGCACACGTGTACTTTCTTGTTTGGTTCGGTTTGGTTTGGCATAAAATAATGAACAGCTACACACCTACGAAAAAATGGCCACAATGCGAGCAAGAACAAGAGCACAAGCACACGGAACCACACCACGGCACCACGGATCTCTGCGTCACGGAGAAGGCGAAACACTCAGCTTCCCGCGGGTTTTTTTTCCTGGCACTTCCAGCAGCTTCTTCCCGTTTGGCAGGAAAAGTCGTCGATCGCGGTTACACTTTTTTCCCGTTTTTTAAACTGTGTTTTATGTGTTTTTTTTGTTGTTACAATTTAACTGATTTGATTACAAGAACTGTTTCCCCTACTTTCCGTATTTTTGGTTACTTAGCAAACAAACAAAAAAAACACGGACCGTTACTATCAACAAATAAATATAGCTCGTAGCGCGGAAATCAAAGGGCCGCTGCTGCTGCTGCTGCTGCACACTATTCACACAGCACAGCAGAGATATTGCACACACAGAATGAGAGAGGCGATTTCAAATCACGCACACCACCCACCGGGCGCCCGGGGTTTGTCTGAAACGCGCGGACAAAGGCAAGGGCCGAACAGCACAGCACAGCACTCGATGACTAACTGAGCTGCCGGAGCGCTCCGGTTCGGTGTCGAACCCCGGCCGCACGACCCTGGGGGGACGGCGGGTGTGGCGTGTGCGGCCGCTGGTGCGGAAAGGAGGGAAAGCGCTCCCGCAACAGCAACAGACACGGGGAGTAAGAGAGCGAAAGAGAGAGAGAGAGAGCGAGCGAGAGAGCAGCCTGGTCGGCCCAGACGGAGGGAGTGAATGGAAAAGCACACGAACACATTTCTGCAAAGACGCACACACACACACACGCAGACGAGGGAAATTACGGTTTAAGGGGGGGGAGGGGGGGAGGGTGAGAAAAACCTCCCCCTGAGGACTGATCCTGGTCGCGCGACAGGGCTTTCCCGTTTTTCACCATTTCTTGGGAGGTTTTTCGGGAATGCGCTTTCGGTGGAATAAGATTTTCCACTTCCAATTAGATTTTTTTTATTGGGAAATGCATTTTATAGGGAGAAGTGCATAGAGATATAAAGATTAAATTATCCTAGCATGAACATAATTCCCCTCACAATATATGCAGAGTAAGCGAGAGAGAGATAGAGAGAGAGAGCGTGAGGGGACAATCAAATTGATATTCGTGTCGAATTAAATCGAACTGCCTCAGGGGAAGGTGGCACTGTGTTCTTCCTTTTATTTCCTGAGTGCGGGGTTTTCGTACCCTTTTTCGAAACATGTGCAAAGCATTTTAAAATACATTGCACTCCTGCAACCACACTCTCTGTAGCATAGTGTCTCTCTCTGTCTCTCCAGCTCTCTGTGCTCCTTTCTGGACTATTTCCATCACACGATCGTTTCCTTTGTCTGGAAGCCAGAAAAAAAGGGTTACGCAAAACCGAGAGGACTCCTTTCGCAATCTCGATCCCGCACACCCAAACACACACTAACACACACAAAGGCAGGAGATGAACGTGCACACCACAGTGAACCTGAGCGGAGAAGCACAACAAATGCATCATTATCGATGCACCGATGCAAAAGGAAGGGTTGATTGCATTCGTCTGCCGCTCAAGTGCATCTAAACACACACACACACACGCGAACGTAGTAGTGTTAGTGTGTGTGCGAGAAAGAGCAGACACAGATCTGTGCAAATGTGCAGAACGCAATCGAAAAGTGTGTGCGACTGGAACTAGAAATCATGCCAGGATATCGGAGCAAGGGCGTACTGTTGGGCCCCCGACGAGGAACGAGAGCGAGCGGAACGCTTAATTGATTCGAAAACTGCCATCGGGAAAACCATCGGAGTGCTGGGGGCCCCGCCAGCAAGCTGTGCACCGAACCTTACCGAATGGGCGTAATCCATGGACGGCAGCCGTTGGGCGAAAAAAGGCACCCGAAGCTAAACAGAGCCATGACGCAGGCATAGGTGCGCAACAGTATTTAATTGAGTTTGTACCTATTGCACGAGAATTCCCTGTGCGGGCAATATAATCAACCAAAAGACAGACAGGCCGGGCGAACGAAAAAATGGAATAAAAAGGAAAAAGTGTACCATCGGCGCGAAGAAAAAATGAACGGGATGGATAAAACGCACCGGGGGGGGGGGGGGGGGAGAAAGAATGCCCCAATTTTCTTCTTGCCCTCACACAGACAAAAAAAACAAACTTGCTGCTCCGCATATTTTGCCACAGTTGGATGAATCTTCTCTTTTCTACCGTCCCAAAAACGAATGCATTGCTCTGGCAAGCGATCGCATCGTGCCTTCAATGACGGGAGTGATCGGTCGTCGAGCTCTGTACCCCCATCGAAAAGGGCGAGATTTAGGGGATGATTCCCATCTTGCTGGTGGGCTTCTTTATTTCAGCCAAAAGCCGGCGTAAAAGCCGGTTAAAGCAAAAGCGCCGGCAAAAAACCGGCTAACGAACAGCATTCGCAGCAGCAAACAGAGAAGAAGAGGCCAAACTGAACCGCTGCCAGTCCTCCCCCACACAGAGAGAAAACATACGCAGGAGAGGAGAAAACACACACAGAAAGAGAGGAAGTCTGGAAGTGCAAAAAGGCACTAAAAGGAAGAACAGCAAAGCCAGGGCGCATGCAATACGGTCATGCAATTCGAAGCTGTTCGAAAGGTACACGGGAGACACATGTGCTTCGTGACACGGGGCTAGAAGGGCAGAAACGGGAAGACAGTAAAAAAGTAACACGAGGATGGATGGATGGGCAGAAATGAGCTCATGGTCGTGCTATGTAGACGACCCCTAACAGAGGGTGTGTGTGATTATGTGCCTGTGATGGTGCCCGGGAGAGAGTGAGAAAGACAAAAAGAACATTCGCGAGAGCGGTTTTGCGATTTTATTCTGCATTTGGTATTGCTGCCACCCACCCAGCCCCATCGAAATGAAAAGAGATAGGGAAAGAGATAAAGAGAGCGCGCGAAAGGGATCATCCCCAATCAACCCCTTCTCTTCACGCCGTACGATGGCGATCATCCCTCTAGCTCGCTTGCGAGGAGAGCGCGTGTGTTTCGCGCGATCACTCTCCACCTCTCTCTCTCTATCTTTCTCTCTCTCTCTCTCTCCGGATGCCTTCAAATTGCACATTTTAGTGTCGTCGCTTGGTAATAATCGGTCGCTTCTGCTTTTTCTATCTGCCCAGTTGGAATCCTCTTAATGCTTCCCCCAATTGACACGCTCTTGTGCACAGCCCGCAGCTAGGGGGATATACAGGGAGGAAGAGTCTTCTTTGCTGCTGCCTTTTTCGGTACTTCACGCACAGCCTCTCGATGAGTGGGTGCGCCCCCTCATCGTCAATCCGTCATCACGATCATAACCACTCAACCCTTCATGCGAGGAGGAGGGCAGGGGAGGGGAAACAAACGCTTTCCCAGAATGGAAACGCCAGCGCCGGTTTTAGCGCTCGCTGATCATTTAAAGCTGACTGCACTCACTTGGAGCTCTGTTTGCCATTTGTTACGCTCGTTTTTGTCCTCATCCACCCCCATCCCCATGGCCACTCTCCTAACGGGTTAAAACACAGGGTAGATACACACACACACACACATAGCTAAAGGAAACACAAACAGCAAAAAAAAACAATAAAGAGCGATAAAATAATAATCACCTTGGGACAAAGCACAGATGGAAAATGGTAATTGTGAGTCATTTTTCCACTAGAAAGCATCGAAAAAGTGTCCGTGGTTGGTCGGAAACAGTGCAGCAAACACCGCATCATTCCTCTGCTCAGGTGGCTTTATCTCGCACACGTCTTCGCAAACACACAGTTTGGCGATAAGATTATCGATTAAATTTTGCGACCACTAATCTCTCATGCAGACAGACAATAATAATAACGGCAACAAAAAAAATCCAATCGGTAAACTCTCACCGATAAAGATAATCCCAGGGTGCAACAAGTTAGCAAACAGCGATGCACCTTTTGGTTCAACAACAAGCGAAAAAACAGCGGCATCTGCCTGCAGCTACATGGAAAACAGCAATCTAGCCCCAGAACCAGCCCGGCAATAACGGCACGTAATGAAAGGGTAATATGTGTCACACTAACTGTGTTCCCCCCGACATCCCTCCGTGGCTTTTGCTATGCCAATTCGAACGCATCCCACGGCACAAGTGTCGATGGTCGGGGAATGGGGGGAGTGAGAGACCAATCTGCAAACAAACATTTGTCAATTCACCCTTCGTTTATGTGGCCACAGTTTCAAGAGGCGGGTGTGCGTGTGTTTTTTCCTTCTTATTTATGTGATTTCGCCTCTCTCCCACCTTCCCTTTCTTATTCTTTGCGTCCATTCTGTTTCGGGTGGGTGTTTGACCCTCCAACGAAACATGCCTTATGCATTACACGCAGGACCCGAAGAGCAGCACCACAGCACTCTCCACTTCCGATCGAACTCCCCGTGTGTGCGCGCTGCTGTGCTTCGGTTCCAATTTCCGACGATGCTGCGGCTGCTGTCATCCTATCCCTTTTGGGAGGGTAGAAAAAAAACCTGTCTTTCCAGCGTTGCCCAAAGCTATCAAATGGGTCCCGTTTTACGGCTCTGTTCAAAGTTGTGTTCTTCAATTTTGTGCCGTGTCCCTTCGAGCGAGATGTACGATACAGACACAAAAAAAACCCTCGAGGAAGGACAAAGCTAGATTGCCTCCGACCACTCGCAGATTCCCTTTCCATGCGGCGGAGAGACATCTCTGTTCAGGGAAAAATGCGTAAGGGTGCCGACGCTAACTCGGCAGAAAATAGAGACGTTTGTTTGAAGGGTTGTACCCGCTTGAGGTACTAATTAGATCGGATTATGGTCGAATGTGATGAATATTTAAACGAAACGAATTAAAAATTTGGCTAGCTTCTTAGTTTCGTCACATATACTATGCACAAAACCAACATACATATAGCAGCAACAATTTACGCAGCACATAAAAAGATTCGAAGCTGTCCGGCAGGAAGAACCAAACGAAGTATGGAGCGAACGGTAACTCGTAACCCAATTCATCCATACAACGATGACACAACGCACTCTCCTTCTTCCAGCCAAACACCGACACAATTCCCCTTTCCATCTTTCTCTCTCTCTCTCTTTCTCTCTCTCTCTCTCTCTCTCTCTCTCTCTCTCTTCCCGATCGGGCCCCGTCGTCCCAGACCACATGTTTCACACCCTTTGCAACGCGCCTCAAAAATGCATGTACGCCCTCAGCGTAGTCCCAGCCCCGGTGCCGAAGTTTCTGCACGCGCAAGGGAAAGAGCTCGGGTGCTCCGTTAGTCCGTGCGCACTTGCGGTCCCCTCCAAACACATCTGGAAGTCATCGGGCATGGTGAGTCATCGGTAAAATTTCTTTCCCAAAGCCATGGTACGGCTACGTGGGGTAACGTCACTTCGTATGCTTGCGCGCATTTGTCCCGTGCAGCATATAGCGCAAAGGGGCGACCGTGAGGTATGGCAAAGAAGCACAGCAACACCAACAAAGCAAAGAATCCCATGACTGGGCGTTAGAGCGCGCGCACCATACCAGTAACGCGTGCCGTGGGTCCGTGTTTTATGAATCATCTTCCTGCCACCGTCTCTCTGCCTCCGCCGAAATGGGCAGACGGTGCCGATCTGCTAGTTATCGTCGTCTAGCGATGGAGATGGGTCCTGGGGTGTGTCTGCGTACTAAATAGCGACTGAAGCTGCGAAGCTAAATCGCATACACACGCACATAGAAGATGAGTCGGAAGAAACGAACAGTGTGTGTTTGTAGATTTACGGCAAACATACCTCGTCGTTTCCGCTGAGCTCGAGATTCCGGTAGACCCTGTGCCTTCTCCCCTTCTGCCTCCGCGTCTGACGGAATGCATTTCTTATCACCTTGACATTAAAAATAGCATCGAAGCGATTTACTTGGAAGAAATTACACTCACATCCACGCTCGAACATCTTGTTTTAGAGTTGTGCAACAATGTCTTGTATTATCATTGTCATCAAATGACACAAACATTGCGTTGACAGAATAGTTGGGAAATCATTATTGTTAACTACACTTAAAGAGCTTTGCAGTCAGCTGCCTCAAAAAGTGTAAGCTAATAAGCGCTCGAATGCTCTGTTTGTTCGATGGACAGTTCGATAAAACAGACTTTTAGCCGTATCTCGGTGCAGATGTCACGTAGCGCAGTGACTAAGTGATCGTACTTCACACAACAGTGGTCATGAGTTCAATTCTTATATCTATTTGAATCTTAACGTTTATATAGTTCGTTACTATTCAGGTTTCAGAAATTGTCTGGTTTGTCCTGTTGTGGCTTTTTATTGTGAATACTAATGAGACAAGAGTAATTAGTCATTAGCAGTGTAAAATCAACTTTTTTATGCCAACAAAGGAAATGCACTCCTTTGTAATGAAAGTAAAAACAAAGAAAAAACATAATTAATTTACCTACTGTAGCGCAAACCACACACACACGGGGAGTACGGAAATTAACGCTCGCTTCTCTCAAGCAACACCAAAATGCAAAATCTGCAACCATTCACCTTCGAAAAGATTAACATGCAATTAAGCGCATGCAGTTACTCTTGTGGCTATCCATGCCTCCTCCGAAACGGACGAGACAAACGTTCGCTGCTTTCATTCATTTTCGCCTGTCCGCCCCCTCTGCCGTCTGAGCAAAAGACACGCGCAGTTATGAACGATGGTTCTGACAGCCCCAAGGCGAGCCCTCGCACATTCGAAGGACACAGTGCCTCCATCCACTGCAGTGCCTCCATCTACTATTTCTTGACCAAACCTCGCAGCAATAAGCTCTGCTACTCCTTGTGAGAACAACCGATCCATGGGCTCTGGTAAGATCTGGTTCACATCCCACCCAATAAGTCGATGCCTCCAATATGGTGGAGCGTCCACCGCCCACAGTGTACCAGTGGGACGGCTAGCCGGTTTGTGTGGGTCCTCACGCCGGCGAAAGCCGATAGCAGCACCGTGTCTCGTGCCGGCGGAGGACAGCTTCTCAGTAGAACTCGGGCTCCAGCCAGACGGCTGCATCCTCGACCGATAACCTACACAACCGTGATGCACACACCGTAGCCAGTGGTAGCCTAATTCCCACATAACCACGATCGCTTCCACCTACTTCTCGTCGCAGCAAAACTTGCGTGGACCACCACCACGCGGTGTGGGGGGCGCGCGCTTTACTCGGGCACGGTTCGCCCACGGAGTGTGCCCACGTCTCCACCTTCGGGCCCCAACCAACGGGGAGAAATGGTACTGTGTCAAACACATGACCAAGAAATGGGAGCAGATTTAGCAGATGTGTCTCATCGCCCGGCAGGATTTGTTTGGCGTGGCAGACCATTTGAATTGTATGATAATATCGGCTTAAGATCTTCCACTTCCACTGATGAAATGTTGGCAACAAAGAGTGTACTGTCTAGGTCCTCAGAGTTTTGTTCAGGATTTTTGTATTAACAAATTAATTTCGTGCTCAAAACCTTCATCACGCTAACCTATTCCGGGGAATTACATTAATTACACAAGCCATCAAACATGACGCTACAAATCACAACGAAACGTGCGAAGCAACATGTATTTACATTACACTGTGCAACTTTACGCCCAACCCATCTGAAAATGGGATGTCAGTAGGGGCAGGGGATAGACACATGCCAACTTTTACTCGCTTTCGCTACAGTCGCGCGCGCGTTCGTGAGTAATAATATTCGCCAAAGCTTTACAAAACCCGGTGCCCGGTCCAAGGCCCCCAGCATTATCGCGTCACTTTCCGCTTCCCAAGCTTTATCAAGTCCCTTGTCGTCGTCGTGCACCTCGCCTACCCCATTTGTGATGGGGACCCTTCGTGCTGAACATTCTTCGCCAGGAAGGGTTTACCTTTTTTGTCGCGGGGCAAAGTAATGTGAGCCGACGGGTACGTGATAGTCCTTTCCAGAAGACGCCATCCACACACAGCGCGAATGACGTAAGTCTGGCCACTAAGTGACATGCACACGCAAAGGCACACACACACACACGTGTCAGTTATGGTGGAGCGTAGTGACAGTGTGAAGAAGAAAAAAAACACAACTAACTGACACTCTGTTTGTCGCGAAAATGCTCTATGGAAAGGTGGAATCATGCATCAAATATTTATTAAAGTAATGGCGTTTCGTGCCATGCCGCCACCGAGCGATGATGAACATGCACACAGCCGTCACATTAGTCTGGGCCGCTGGACTGGTGCTAGCACTGCATTGTTGCGGTGTAAAATACTGCCGACATAGGATGCTTGGTCACGCTAAGAAGATAAAGATAGGGACGTACATCCCTGCCGCGCCGTGATCGATGTTCGCGCCTTGGCGAAGATATCATGAGATGACCTTCGCCGCTTGGGCGTGCGGCCTTTTTCGGGGGGCTGGTGACGTCAGAAATTCGCACCACGCACCGCAATCACTGGCCAGCCCTAAAGTGCGCCAATAAGAAGCTCCATTATTTGCAATGTTTGATTAATAACATTAATTACCAGTAACCACACCTTCTTGCCGTACAGACAGACACACATAAAGCACGCAATCGCAATACCGGGTGCCGCATGTAAGCCACCGCCGCCACTGTGCACCGAAAAACTTTTCGGCCAACCAACAACTACTGTTGCGGTATGCCTTGCGTTTGTTGCGTGCTTTACTGCGCTGTATTTTTTTTGCGAATTTTTGCTTTACTCACAACGGCGCACAAATCTCACTAAATCTTGCTAATCAAGTGTAAAAACCAAAATTAATTTAACGCGCATTGAGCAATTCAGCTGACCCGGATTCAACCCGCGGGTAAGGGGAAAATACGCGTGGTGCAGGAAATTAAGCAGCATAAAAGATAGAAATGCAACCGGAACCGTACACCGCAGAACCGCACGGGTGGCGGCATTGAGGAGGAGTTCCAGTTTTGGGGCGCTGGAGGAGAGCTGGCCCGATCGTTTCTTTTTCTAAAAAAAAGCTTTCTATTGAGCTTCTACCATAAATTTGTTTTCTGCTGTTGTTGTTGCAGCAGCAGCTGCTGCTACTGCTCACTGGTCAGGCGGGTTCAAGTATTTGGGTCGAAAATGTCGACGACCGAATCGGAGAAAAGACCTTGGTGGTGGTGGTGGTGCTCGCGGTCCGGAATCGATTTATTGTGGTCGATTTTCCGTGCCCGCGCTCTCTGGGTGGAACCTTACCATCAGCAACGACACCACCACCACCACCACCACCCAGTTGCGATTGAATTTGCAACCAACTGTTACACCCCAATTCCAATCCCAATCCACTCGCATCTGGTTTGGGGATCGACAAAAAATGACCAAAAACAGAAACTATCACATCCGTTAGCTGTGTGCATCTTTCGCAGAGCGTGGAGAAACTATTAATTAAGACATGGATATAGATATATACATAAATATATATTTTATTTAACCAGCCGTATCCCACCACCCCGCGTACAGTCCATTGGCAGATTGCAATTTTGAAGATGTAGCGAACAGCGAACATCATTTTTGCCGAAAAGCTACAATTTGCACACACGCCGAAAGAAAGGGTGGGGGTTCCACCCTCGTTCCATAGCAGCTACTGGGGAATGGAGGGCAAAAGAAGAAAAGAAGGAAGAGCAGGATCGGTACAATAATTATTAATTAGCAAATGAGCCTTTCTATACCAAACCCCCATATCGCTTCACGGGGCGCCGGTAGTGTCAATACACGCGGGTGCAGTCGATTTGAACCATCTGAATTGGGCACCACCAATGGGGGTGGGAGGGGTGATATGCACTTTTCTTTTCCAACTAATCTGGCTAAAGAAATCAAACAATCACCGTACAAAATACCCCCAAAAAAAACTTCCCCTCGCTCACGGACATTTCACCATTTCCCATTTCTGAAGTGGCCCACGCCCCACGCGGGGGAAGTGCACAAAGGTATGCATATTTTTCACCGTTCAATGCAACGAAAGGCTCCCTTTCTTGTGTTCTCTCTTTCGCACTGTACCGCTCACTCCCTCTCTTTCGCTCTCACTCGCCCTTGCGCGATCGATGATTAAAAAAATGGATATTTATGAGTGCACATAATAAATGCACTGGCGCTAACGCCCGGCGTACTAATCAGCGGCACCGCCTCGATCAAGTGGGGTGAGTGAGGGAGACAGAGGGAGTTGTTTCCTGGCAGGTTTCCGCTTCTTATTACTCCTTTGCGCCTTTTTCCTAACGTTCGGCTTACCCCTCCTCACCCCCATCCTCCCGCCCCTCTCCCGCGTTCAACAAACAATCCGTTCAGCCCGTGGCGGAAAGAAACGATCACTCTTTTTCGGAGACCATCTGCTGGCTTCCCTCCCCCCCCCCTTGCCCCTTTTCTCCTTACCCCCTCGCACTCCTCGATGCACCGTCGTATTTTCGCTACGCTTCATGACGCACAGAGCACACCACTCTGAGCGGGCGCGAATGATCACGACGTTCGCCGAGATAGCATTAATCTGTTTCGGCGACGCATCTCTTGCCGTTCGGGGGGCCCCGGTGACGATCCACTCCTCGTGCCGTCATCTGCGTTCGTCATGCGGAATTGGCAAGAATGAGGAAGAGACGACTCACGCGACAATCCACGGACGGTGTCTGTGTGTGTGTGGTTTTAACTAGAGCAGGTTTCTCAGCCCCGGTATTGATGGAGGATTTTCTTACTCTCTCCCTTCTCTGATGAGGGAAATGGCGAGGAAAGGGAAAAACAGCTACACCACCAATCATTTTTACCATTTCCATTC
>SIXB01006182.1:0-12242 GCA_007018985.1 Anopheles bwambae | reverse complement strand
CTAGGCGGTAGGAGGAGAGTGTGATCGAAGAGGATAGGCCACCAGATTCAGGGTTTGGACCAGCAGCAGCAGGATCGATGAGATTGCCGAATCGAACACAGCGCACACATCAATCTTGCAGAGGTGCGAAAATTATGCGCCTCCGGAGAAGGACCCATGTTTAATGGAAGAATCCGGGGGAAACCCGGTAGGGAAGCATTTTCTTATCTATCAGCATTCCCCCATCCATTCGTATCCATCCGCTCTTCTACGGTCGTTTCGCGCTCAGCTTGACGTAAGAGAGTTGTTACCTATCCTCTGCGCCCGGTTCCAAAAGTCAAAGGTGTAGATGATCTCCATCAGCTTTTGCCACCAAAGCGCTCCGTACACATACACCCACCTAAACCTTCATCTATTATGAAGATCGCCTCGTACTGCTTTTGTCCATAAAGTCTTGTGCACTACACGCACACAAACACAAAGGTTAGCCACGCTAAACCCCGAACCACTATTTTGTCTATCTCAGCGAGATTGATGATGAGTATTAATAGCCACTAAGCGCTATGGCAAGGAACCAAATCGACCAGAAAACGAACTTTTCCCGTGCTTCCATGCGGGAAGGCAGCACATGGATTATTCCTGGCCGAAGGTTGTAGTTTAAGATGATGGTGAAGTAGCAAATGAACTTGAATGTTGTTTGAATAAAGAAAAACTAAATTTAAAAAAAATACAAGAACTTATTCCTTTTCGGGCATTTTTCAAAGGTATGGTTCATCTGTTCAGAAATTAAACGGAGAAAAATAAATTGCATCTATGTTACTGTGCACACCAAGTTCCTCATCAATCAAATTAATTGACAATTTAGTAGCTCCCAAATCCTGTAATCAATGTTGAGTTCTGTCAATCGTCTGTTATTGTCATCAGATTCACGTCACCAGATGAACGCATCACTGCTTTTTATTGCAGTAAATACCACCAGCCAGCGTGAATGACAGATAGCGTAATGCGTAGCACCTAGACCTTCATACACTGTGCGTCGTGGGTTCAAATCTTGGCTCAATCCCAATATATACAATGATTACCCATAAAACACCTGGAAATTTTGACAGAGAACTTTAAACGCATGACCTTTATCGCCTGCATATATATTTAGACTTTGTGTGGAGTTCATCATTTATTCAATCTCTAAGCGCTAGCCAAGATTTATGAGTAGCCCAAAATGGACACCACCCACCCACTAGCACACAGGATATGGAAAGGGGAAGAAACTTTCTATTTTACCGAGGAGAAAGAAGGAATATTATACTCCATCCCTTCATTTTGACGACCATATCTTTCCTAATAACTCGGTCCATTCTGGTTGAATGGTGACCCTTGGGGGAAAGGTAATCTAAAACCAAGCATCTGGCTCTCTCACCGGGCTAAATAATTCCACAGGAATCCCTAATGGAGCGGAGCTAGCTGCATCGGCAAAGATCCTTTTCTTTTACTTCTGCTTGTTACAAACCCACCACCACCACTCCTTATACTCAATGGCTAAGAACCGCGGAATGAATGAAGCATAAGGCATTTGGAGCGCTCGGGAACAAAAAGGCATCAGCAATATTGTAGCACCCTTTTACCCCTCACTCTCACCTCGAACGCACACACACACACACACACACACACACACACACACACACACACACAGGAAGAACCATCATGGATTAATCACAAAGCCATATAATATTAAAGATGCGCTTCTTTCCCGTTCCGGGGGGCTGTATCTTTTAACCTAAGGAAATCGTTCCCGGAGCAGCAACATATAAACTTTGCACAACAAGAAGCTTCAGTATTCTAGAAGCGTGACCGTTGGGTTGGGTAAGAAAAAACAACTGGTCAAGCTCAGGAGACGGGGTGGTGGAAGTATCGCGCCACTCGTTCCACCTCTCGAGCGCCACACCAGTGCTGCTCAGGAAGGAAATAACTGTGCAAAGATTTTCCGCTCCAGCTTTGCTTATCAGCCGGATAAACAAACATCAATTATTCGCTGCCCGTTCGCCGCCGGGCAATATACACCACCCGGGTGGCCCTGGCCGGACGCACACCGGGTCTAGTGGAGGTGGGTGGTGGGTGGTTGGGTGAAGGCCATTTCACGGAACGTTTTTGCCGGAAGGATGGACCGCCAGCAGCAGCAGCAGCAGCAGTAGCACTAGCGCATGCACACATTTCACATCGCGCTGTCGGATTGTTAGATGGTAAACAAGCGCTTGTGCTGCTGCTGCTGCCTCATTCTTCTATCCCTCTCACTCTCTCTCGCTAATACCTTCTCCGGCCAAGATTAGCAAAACAACAATCTCGGTCAATAGAGGCAGGCTCAAAACACGGCACAGAGCGAAAGACATGCGAAAACAACTGGACAAAACAACACGTCCTTCGTCGGTCCAGCCAAGGTGATGTGCCGGTGGTTCGCACCACTCTGCCCGGAGAGGACCCACCACACTTATCGCCCACTGGAGGACACACAAAAATACCAATTTTGGCAGCAGTTCTCACGCGATCGGAGAGCGAGATTTGACCGTAAAACTTTGCCGAACCCAGGCATACTCAGGCGAGCCACAAAAATTCAGGGGAATGAAGAGGAAGCGGGAAGGGAAAAGCATTCCTGAAACGGGCGTAGGAATAAATATTCGACACCCAACAATAGATACCGAAAAGCTCACAAACGAAACCTTGTGCTTGGTTATCTTCCTGCTGGTCGGGTGCCAGGAGTCTGGCGTCAATTTTAGCACATTGAAAGCCATATATCGAGGAGATAGGAACTGGAGGACAATGAACATGAAATGTGTTACGCATTAAAGTAATAAAGTACGATTTAGAATTACAGCACTGCCTGCAAAGCCATAAATCAAATTCAAGACAATTCACGAATGTTTCCTTATTTGCGTTTTCCCCTCTGACATCCAGAGCATACCACTAAGCTATCCTCCCTTTTGCATTTATGATTAATTGATTAACTTTAAGCCCCTCCATCCTATCACACCACGCGACAATAGAGATGGTAAGCAATCATACACCGTCATTGATATTCATTGTTATGGAAAATTATTCCATCCGCTTGCAAAGCCAGCCAATTGCTGAACAAAACTAGAGCTGATAGATAGAGCAAACATGGCTCCGGGTGTGAAAAACAGAATAATAGCTCGATCAATACGTGTAAACATTGGCTCACATCGGCCTTTCCTTCGTAGAAAAGCAGGGGATAAATATATGATAGCAAACGTTCCATAGAAAAACGACTAAAGAATTCACATTAACATGAAGCACTAAGCAGTGCGAGCAATAGTAGAAGGAAAACACAATCCAACCCTAGTGTCTAGAGCAGTATGTAGAAATGCAGGACTAACAAAAATACAGGATGAAGTTGCACAAATGAACAACATATCGCCCTACTAGGAAAACATTCACACAAGCGCACATGGATGTGCTGTTTGAATGGTTTTTTTTAACAAATCCGTCCTAGCTACCATGGGAGGCTCCCAAGGCATATTCCAATATTTCTTTCCATCAACAAACAAAAACATTCAAGGGCTTCCAGCTCCCTGTTTTGCACCACACGTGAGTAAAACATGAATGTCTCATTGGACGCTGAAGCGATGATGCCAATAAGTTACGGTTTACATCTTACGACACAGAGCAAAAGTAGGTGTTGATGGTATAAAATATCTTTGGAGTTGGAGTTTGGAGCTACCAGTTATTGGGAATGAATGTCTCATTTCATTGAGAGGAAGCAAACATGATAAAATCACATCAAATAGAGCTACAGGCCCAACATTTTCTCTCCTGCGAACTTGTCAAAATGTCTTCAGTGCTGCCAGAGTGTTGGAATGATAGGATCCTCCAAAATTTTTGAGAAATGATGCTCTCATCAAATAGGTGCTTCTGCAAATACAAACGATTAACTTGAAATCTACCAGAGCATCGAACACAGCCCAGCGAATACCTGACTAATATCCATCAGTGTTATTAGGAATTAAGACAAGCCGTCCCTACTGAATAAAAAAAAAATAGGAATTAAGACAATAAGCTTCAGCATCTCACACCCATAAAAGAGGAAAGCTTAAATGCACAACCAAAGATTCGTATTAAGGCTCCATTACACTACATTAGTGCTGCAATAAATTGCTCGTGTGGCCGCTACCATCAAGCCAACGAACACCCTCAATACATCAAACCTCTGCCAACAATAGCAGCAGCCTATGACTTCCCAACGTTGTAAGCGCTTTGTAACGATCGTGTGCTCATCGTGTCACGTGCAGAGGCGTGTAAGAGGCTGGCGCTGCATAGAAGCCTAACAATTGTACCACCCAACACAACAAAGCCCACCGTAAATCCTTATTAAACACTTCGATAGTGTACGGAGCGCGCATTCGAACGTTCACGAGGACAGAAGCGATACCACCCAACGCAAATTCAACACGTACAACGTGCTCCCTTCCCCATAAAGCCTGGCTTGTGACCATCGCAAACCATCGCAAATATTGGTGTCCATAAGGATGTCGAACGAAGGGACGAAAGGGCGCGGTCTTACTTTTATCCGTACACCACAAAGCTCACAGTGTACTCGTGGGGCGGGAATGGAAATATAGCTAACAGACAGATTCACTAAACATTAAGTTTATGTGCCAACGATAGCCTCATCAGTGCATCTGGAACGAGAAACGTCAAAGTAAATGCGCTCCACACGAGCTGCGATTTGTACCGGCGGTCGCTAACGAACACATCACTGCCACGACACACACAAGAGTTAGCTGCCTGTGTGTTGCCAGTTTGGTCTGATCCTGACAGCCTCTCCCCGGTTGCATCCATATGATAAATTGGATATGATACCTATTCGCGGCTCGCACTATTCGTTCGTTGCATACGATTTGCACACATAAAGCTGCGTCAGAGAGCCTTGATTTGTAACGTAAGATAAACGTACGATCGGCTTATGAGCTTAAAGCATGAGCACAATCGTATCGGATCCTATCGATTTTCCCGCTAACAAGCGTTAATTTGCATTGGATTGGAGCGAAAGTAGAACATGCAGCAGCAGTTGTTTCATTAACAAATAAAATTTTATGCTGCCTTTTTTTGTTGTTGCAAAAGTTGACTTCATTATCAGGTTACATTTTTTCATTCAGTGCTTTTTGTATAGCGTGCATTCCTTTTCATAATAAACAGCAACATTCCATGAATATCCAAGAGTACAACAGCAGCAAACGAAATTAACCGCAATTCGTACACCTTATTAGTCGGTATTTGTAGCACGGAGAGCATTAAACGGAACACGTATCAACACACACAGAATTTGATTAAATGACCTCAACCACTGACCGACCGTACCCCCCGGAGCAGTCTAGGAGCATCGAATCGAATTTAGTACACCAACAAGTACCTACCACCACAGCGCCTCTCCACTGACCGACAATTTATGAACACACCTTTCGCTGTCAGCTGTTTCCATCGTAAACTGTACACCCTCTTCGTACGAAGTCTCACAGCTGCCTTCAGTGCCTCACAACGAAGTGATCCATTTTCGACTAACGACTAATGGGGATTTGGGATCTTAACAACAATCCCCTTTAAGATTGCTTCCCCTAGCATATTGGCAAACCTGCTTTTCTGCAACAACAAAGTGCACCGCGTTAGGGAAAGACGAAAGCAACGAAACATTGGAGTTCGGAACGAGGCAAACCTAAAACGATACACACCCTGGCTGCAGTCACTTCATAATGCAGCCGCGCCTTCTTCGCAGCGGACATAATAATTCATCCCGGGTACGTCCACAACCGGTGGTGGTGGTGGCACCAGTTGTGTGCGACGTTTCGGGACACATCATCTTCGATAATGGAGCGCACTGGGTCCTTTTGCCAAACGCAGGCGGCTAGCTTTTCCCGGTTGTTCTCGGCTCTGGTTGGTACATTTAGAAACATTATAGAAGGACGGCAACACACATCAAACGAAGTTCGAAGCTTTTAACGACCTAGGCAAACGGGAACAGGGCCATCGCTATGCCGTACTCCACCCGTAGTGGTGTCAATGAAGTTCAGCTGCAACATAAGAAATGCTAGCAAATGTCCGCTTACCTCCTCGCTGGTTTGCCAAAATGCAGCCCGAAGTCGTCTGCAGGTCAGACGTGTTAGATTTAGGATTTAGTGTCCGTCTGCTTTTAGGCAGGTCCCCCAAAAGGTTAAAATTCTATCTTTTTATCGTAGCAAAACGTCTAGAACCTTCTTCACCTTATAACACCCAATATTGTGTGCACCAAGCTGCCAGACGGCAACGTCGCCGCCACCGCTGCTGCAGTGAAAAGTATTTAAAAATATCATTATTGCGCTTACGAAGCTCTTAAGTGCTCAGTCTTTATTTGCCATGATGCAGCCATTTTGTGACCATTCTCCATCAAACCGTCCTCCCAAAAAAAAGAAAAGAAACGTAGAACAGTCCAAGCATGAGATGGTGGGTGCTACTACCAAAATAAACGTTAGAACCGTCGTCTCCCTGATCGCCAGCGACGACACAGCAGCAGCTCGACGACCCCGCGTCGTCGTACGACCAACAATTTATACTTATTAATATGACCTCCCGTTTCCGTTCCGTTTGGGGTGTCTCTCGTTTGGAGAGACCAATCACATAAATCTGAGTTTGTGGTGCCGATTGGGTTTGACGCTTGCTGCGGACTCCTCGGGCGTGATGCTGCTGCTACTGGCAACGCTATTTCGCATAAACAAGTGGCGAAATAACAACCCAAGGTGACGATGATATTGGCGAATTTGTTTAGACCATTCGGTGGGTATTTTCTTCCCACAGCACGTCACGAGCGCCTCAGACTCATAGATAAAGATGCTGTAACTGTATTCCGTATCTCAACCAACCTATTAACGATCTCCACCTAAACAACACCACTGCCAACGATCACCTTCCCAAGACACGTGATCGGTACCGTGGCCGTCCAATAATTGAGCGACAGCAGGGGTCGCGTTACACCACCAACCCCCGCGACGGCAATTAGATCCACAACGTGTGTAAACTGGGGCACACACACTCTGTCTCTCTTCCGTTTGCTCACCGATAATACACGGTGCAAACAAAATGACACTTTTTTTCTTCGTTACATTCACAGGCACACGAAACATTCAGCACGCGTTCTGGTGTGATGGGGGAATGTGACCGCAAAAACCGCAGCCTCATCATCAACCGGTAAAGCAGTGTAACGTACGCTACTGACCCAGTGGTCACAGATTGTACCCTACCTGCCGCCGTGAGGATATGTTCTTGTTCACGGCGCACCTACACATTCATTCGCCCAGCTGATTTCCGGTTGTCTACGGCTTACACACAGAAGCCGTCCATTTCTCACCGGCTTGTCGGTCATCCCGTGTTGTCTCCACCACCACGGCCTACCTGCCTGCGCTGCCACAATAATCACCACCGGTTTGACGTTAATTAGTTGGCCAACTGGTTGTTGGATGGCTGGCCTAGTTCACAATCCGTGCACTTGCTGTGTTACACATTCGCCAAAAACCCATTAGAGCACTGCCCGGACGCGCGCGCGGTATGAACCAGAAGGGTCACTTACTGACTTCAAACTGCTGGTGTCAATAATTTAGCAAACAACTAGCTGCTGCTACCTGTCGTACACACTGCCAGCTTCTGGTAGGCCTTTACCGAAGAACGCCCTAATAGAACGGGGAGTTAATTTTGTACCCAGCAAATCCTCCTGCACTGAGAGGAGGCAGAACATGTGAGGACACAACATTGTTGTCTAGGCTCACAATCCCTCAGGAACGCACGGACACACACACAAAGCACCGGGGAGGGATTAAATCTAGCCGGCACTTTGAGCCGGCAGTTCTATCAAAAGGTCGATGCAGAACGTCCACCCACCAGGTTGACTATTTCCTGAGGGGGCACCGCGAGGACAACCATCATCAATTCCAAACCGGAGTGCGGATATTCGGAACGATTCGAAACAATCTCGCTATTAATAAGCTACGCGAGAGAGAGCGGCGATTCGATATTGATATTGCTGGACGACCACAATCCCCCTATTGTACCAGGGAGAGAGCGAGAGAGCGTCCGAGCGACACAAAGAGGTCGAAGATGAAGTCTCATTATTCTATTACCCTAATGGCAGTAGCAGCAACATTGTGCGGTACCGTGCCTTAACCACCGTTTGAAGAACCATTTCCCGACCACCGAAGGCTCCTGATCCCGAATATCTCACAAGCAGATACAACCCGTCCCCGCCGCAAACCGGTTAGCCGGTGATTACCGAATGGGACAAATCTCAGGCAAAGCCAAAGCTGGTTTGTAGTACAACGACTTATCTCTGAGGGGAGCGTGTGCTCAGCGCTTTGTAAAGCCCTAATTAAACATATGAGGCTCACACACATGTGGTTTACCCGCATCGTATTTATCGTACCGATCATCTTCTGAAACCGCCTCGTCTCATTTCACCCTGCCTGCAATTCTGTCGAAGCACGACGTATTTTCTTTTTTTTGCCATTGGACAGGCGGCCCTCAACGTGAGAGGCAGCAGCAGCAATGCGCCTTATAGATCGATCGAACCTTCCCCCTTTTCATCGTCATTGACGCAGTGAGTGACGGGGTGTAGTACTACTCCCCACAGGGGCACGAGGTGTAAGAGACGACGACAGAGTAGAAAGCAGCAAGGGAGGTGGTAGAGACCGTAAGCATTTGCAACCGCTATTAGCACACATTGCGATATGTTAGCACTGTCTGGTCTGTCCCTTACCCCGGGTATTGATTTACACCACCATCTCCCTCTTACCACCTCACTCAGCACAGACACAATGTGAATGATGAAGGAAAATCCCGATAATGGATTGTTTAGTGCATGTACGTGTTGTCATAATACGTCCGCATACAGGCGGCTTCCCATTTCACCCGCCGTATGCAGCAGCATTAAGCCTCTTCCATCACACCCTCCGTAGAATGCGTAGTGTGTCCAGCAAAGGCATGGACATTCCACCGATCCCGTACCAACCAGCCAGGCAGCAGCAGCAGCAGCAGCACTGCGTATCAAATTCTACTTATGAAAGACTAATATAAATTAATTTCCACCAATGCAACCAAACCCGCCCGGAGGATCCCTCGTCGTGTTTCCTCCTCTCCACAGCAGCAGTAGCACCGAATGGTGCGCACATCTGCATTAGCAGACGATGCAGGGAGTTGGGGTTGCCGTATTTCTGACTCTCGAATGCAACATTCTCCACACCGAACTACAAAGCACACGTGGTGGTGGTGCTGCTGTCGGGATGCTGGGATTGCTGATTGACTTTACTCTATTGTGAGGGAAGGGGCGTGTGTACGACGGAAGAAGATACCTAATTCCCTGAGAGCGCTACCGTACCAGAGCAAACGATGTTGATGATGATGGGGGAATCCGCCGAGCGGATTGAAAACATGGATTTACGTTCCGGGAAGTGTTACCTAAATCAACATGTTTATGTTGGTAAAGCTGGTGCCCGTTCAAATTTGCACTGTTTGGGAGAAGGCCTGCGGCGATGGGGAGTCGAATTACTTGTACATACCTGTGTTTTACGCTAGTACTGGACGTTGTTTCAGATTGGGAGAGTGTATGGGAGTTTTCTCATTAATGCTCTGCTTCATTTTGGGAGGTGTGTTTGTGTGTGTGGTGCAACATTGCAGTGTAGCAATGGACAAGTTTTTCTTTTAAAATCAAGGTAGAGCTTTTTTGTAATACACACTTTCAAGCAGCTAACTGCTGAATGTAACAACTCAAACTAAAAAGTATTATAAAAAAAATCGTGTATTTTTGTGTTTAGTTTCTACAACGCTCAAACAACTTTACTCGACAACCAGTACCCAGCAACGCTACTGCAGAGCATGCAATCACGCAAACGTTGTGAAACAGGATATAGGAAGAATTGTGGTAGCAACATAATAGCACACATTTTCTGTCGCCTCTTGAACAATTTGCCCTTAACCCTTGATGTACCAAACTGAGATTGATAACTATGCTCCAATCAAAGCAAAACATTATCAAAATAATAATATAGCATCTTAAATCGTTTCAAAACTATTCACCTTAAAAGTTAACAAAAAGTAAAATTCTACATATATGCAATAACTCACACAAAAGGGCACTTAAACCTATAAAAATTGAATCAGATATAATTCCAAACGCAAGAGCAGTCAAAATTTTAGGAGTTATCATTGACTCAAGGTTAAAATTTCGACAACACTTTCTCTACGTTAAAAAAAAATGATCAAAAGCAGATTAAATATTCTGCATATATTAGGGTTGTGGAAATAAGAGATCGGCAAGACGCACACTTCTCACTATTTTTAACAGTTGGTTTGTTCCAAAATTATTGTACGGCATTGAATTCATTACCATGAGCGATGCCAACTTTGGCTGCAAGCTAGCCCCAATGTACCACTCTAAAATTACAAGAGCTTTTATCACTAGCCCAAACACCGCAGTACTTTGTGAAAGTGGACAATTACCTATCGATCATGTTGTAGTCCTTAAATTAGTAAACCTAGCTGGCAGACTCATTGAAAAAGGAATCGAAGCAAATTCTTTTGTAGATAGAGCCAATAAGGTGTTAAAACAACTAACAGGTCACAACATGCCCAACATAGCTACAAGCTGTTCTACTAGACCTTGGTACGACAATATCCCCACAATCGACTGGACATTGCAAAAACTAAGCAAACACGAACAACAAATAGTACAAAACTATCAAATGCTCATCGCCAACAAATATAAAATATATAATAAAATTTATACTGATGGCTCGGTCTACAACAGTTCTGCGGGCTGTGGCATAACATCGCCAAATGCTCGCTGTAGTATTAAGTTTCCGGAGAATACATCATTATTCTCAGCAGAGGCTATTGCTATTATGATAGCAACTGAAGAAGCGACCGTAAATGACAGACCTAACGTTATTTTCACAGATAGCGCTAGTGGTCTGAAAGCATTAGAGAAAGGATCCATATGAAACCCTTACATACAACCTATCGAATCATTATCAAAAGACAGGTCAATCGATTTCTGTTGGATACCAGGACATAGAAGAATCGTAGGAAACGAAATAGCTGACCGTCTTGCGAATGAAGGTAGGATGATCAAAGATCATGTAGATGGAACTATCTCTAGAAGTGATGCATCCTTGTGGTGGAAAGTATTAATTAACCAGAGCTGGCAAAACATATGGAACAAATCACCCATTACCAACCTTAAAAAAATAAAACAAACCACGGCACCTTGGAACGATCCACTAGATCACAGCGATCAAAGAGTGGTAACAAGATTGAGAATTGGACACACCCGACATACGCATACGTACAAACTTAAAAAGGAATCGCCGTTAATCTGCCCATTTTGTGGATGTGATACAACGGTGGAACACATTTTAATGGATTGTTTTGGATATTCCGCAGAAAGGAAAAGAAACACAGACTTGGAGAGCATTTGGACATTGTACTTTCCAACAATTACAATTAAATTGAAAAACTTTTGAATTTTTTGAAGGACACTAATCTCTACAAACAAGTGTAGGAAATATGGATAAAAATATTTATAAAAACATAATTTAAATGAAAAAAGCATTAGAATTAACAAACATTTTCACCTTTCACCATTACCATTTTTCTCCATTTTTTTTTTCTTTTTGAACTTTTAATTCATTTTTTTAAATCTCAAATAGTATTAGTAGTTTCTGAATTGTAAATTACGAGAGGCGAATGCTAAAAAGCCTCGTAAAAAAATAAAACAACAACAACAACCTTAAAAATTAACAATGGTAATGCTAAACATACACAACAATAATAACAACATAAACATAAAACAACTGATGCTACTGATGTCCTTCCTTCCTCCGGCAACTGAAGGGTTTGAGAATGAAGCGAATGAAATTTCATTTAAAAGCATATTAATTTTCATCACATGACCAACACACCGTCTCTCTCAGGGCGCTACATACACAGCATATTCCTTGCTAGATATGGTCACTCCATTAACACACATCGTGTGATATTGCATACAACGTTCCTGCTGGCGATCTTTCCCTCCACAACAACTCCATCGCCCGACAACATTCCCTTGATAGTAGTAGTATCAAGTTAGCAAAACGAAGCGACGAAGCGAAGGAAAAGAACCTCAGCCTCCCCCGGTTACAATTTCCGATGCATCGGAATATTACACTTGCTGCTCGAATGCTTGACCGGTCCCCTACTAAACC
>SIXB01006181.1:0-12254 GCA_007018985.1 Anopheles bwambae | reverse complement strand
AATAAGACGGTACGATCAGCACAAGGAGGATGGAGGCCGCAGCACAACGGCACGGAGAGGTGAGTGCATGCTGTGCAGTCCAGTGCATACCGGTGAATGCTTAGCTAATCGGTTGCTTAATGCACACGATTGAGGTTAAGGCTAGCCACATGGAGGAGCGTCATCATCGTTACACATCGCAGTACTGGTAAAGGTCGGATATATCTAATCGTCTTTTCGAGAACCACTATCCATGAACATCGATGTCTGTGGACTGCATTTAGTTGGGAGCTAAAGCTTCATTTGAAATGATATACAATATCCGCTTCAGTGTGAGCTTAAATGAGCAATAAACGCAAAAGTGATTTGATGCTGACTGTGTGGTTTTTTGACAAAGACAAAGAGTAGGGTGTATGAGCTACTTCAGGAAAACTACATACTCAACCTTCGAAAGGACTCTGAACACCGGAAGTGAACGGTAGCTGTGCGCGTGCGGGAGTGTTGATGAGACCACCACCAACTTATCAAACAGTTCTGTTAGACTGCTAGACTAATTAAGTTTCAAATTTGCACAATCTTTTCCACCAGCAAACTCGACTTCTACAAGTCACGTACATATATACACATACACACACACACTTACCCTCTCTTTCTCTCTATCTCCTTCACCATCCAAAGCTACCAGTTTCCTGCTTGCTGCAGGAGCAAACGAACAGTCTGCCACTCGACACTAGATTCTTTACCAACGGTACTTGCTTAAATTTGGTTATTTGCTGCGGGGCGTGAAAAAGTTTTAAAGGAAACTTAATTACCCCGTCTGCTCTTCCCCAGTCTCTCTCTCTCCTCGGTACCTTTTATCGACCCGGCGGCCATCCGGAACATCCTTCCGTGTTCTGTGGCATGATTACAACGGGCAGGATACGGTCCCATGAACGTGGCTGAACGAGGGCAAAGGATGGGCGCACTTGGAGACTTCGGCACGTCCTGCTTGTGGAATTTTACATTTTCACTTTCAATTTTCCGCTCACCATCATTAAAACGCTAATGCGTGTCTTACGTTAGATATTGTTGGAAGTTTCATTGAGCTTCACACTGTCAGGCCACGCCAGGGACTGGGATGGAACCGATAAGTGAGTTTTAAGCCAGAGATTTGATAGCATTTAAAGTGTAAATTAATTCGATTCAAATGCTCGCTTCTTTCCCATTTAAAAACTTTTATTGCATCTAGATGCGTAATTACGTATCTTAGTAGATGTAAATAGCTGGATGTAATGTTTTTCATTAGTCAAGCATATGAGTTTGTAATTTCCCGTATTGAAATGGAGTCTCGGGGTTTAGAATCAAACATTAACTCTGGGGCAATAAAACTAGACTTTTACAATTCAATTAAAACATATGTTATAGAAAAGTTGATTGCCCTATTTAAGACTCTTCATAAATCAATACCAAAAAAGGCCACTTTCAGACACTTTCATAGGGGAACGTTTATCAAGATGTTTAAAAAAATAACTAATTTGTGTGAACAAAACGGAAGCAATTAAATCACGTCCAATCAATGTGGATGTATGTCGAGGAGGTAACTAACTTAACACACAAACCACGCCGTCCCTCATGTTTGGCGATTTACATCGATAAACAACTCAAGGTCCCCTCTAATCGTTCCCTGTACTTTATACCGGGTTTGGTCCCCATTTTTCTGACTGTTTTTGCTTTAATCAGGACTGCAGATTGAAAGATAGTAAAGTAACGTTCTGGAGCGTGTGTCACACGCCGGAAATGATGTGTATATGTTGCTGCCGTATGACCAACAGGAAGCATTAGTTTTTTGAGTATCATAGCTTTCTACTGTAAATGATGCTTTAGAGCATATTGTTAGTTTCTCAGCTTATTGGTGGACAAACAAACGCGCGAGACCGGGAACGATTATTAGTGACATAAATATAAAACCCATATATTTGTTTCATTTGTACATGAATTAACACAGTTTTATTCATTTATAAATGCATGAAACATTACTTACGTCCTTTATTGAATTACACCAGTCGCTATGCACAACGTCATAGAAAACGTCCTTGTCATACGACGCGAAAAGTTTGCAGACGTTAGCCAAATTAAATTTATTGCTAAATTTAACACATCGACCACGGTCGCTCTACACAAAACAGACAACATAAAAATCTTCAGCAGGATGTTGCCCTTCTCGGTGTATGGTGGAAAATCTTTACAAAACAGAAGAAAGAAACAAAAAACTTCACTTTACTTTTCAGCGAATTGGTATACCATCGCTACTACGGTGGTTTTACGAATGGAAAGAGAAAAGTTGATTCAATTTCAATTCAAATGGTGGTAGATGTTTGTAAGAATGAAGGAACGGTATAGTAGCGGAGTAGTTAAGAAACAGGGAGAGAAGGAAAAAGTTTGCTGAATGATAATCTCAGTTCCATTGAAGGGCCATTTGTAGGGTGATGGAACGAGTTGAGAAACGAGATAGTTGAGGAAGTGGGTATTGAGTAAATTCAGCCTTAATTGCTTCAGGGTTTTGCGATAAATTGTACCTTTGAATCACAATTAATCATTAAGAGCTTCTTAGTTTGATGTACACTACAGGGAGTTAAGATAGGCCGTACGATTGCATAGATGTAGATATACGGAATAAGCATTGAAATTGACTCTTCTGCTATTGTAACCTATCTTTATGCTTACTACTACACCCTCTAAACTTAACATTCAAACTGTTCCACTCATGTTCTTCACTGAATGTTCTCACTACCTACCGGAAGCATTTTATTAGCACCAGTATCGATCGATGGAAAATCACGCACATACACAACTGTCAACCGGTTCTCTCACGTCCGTTTGCTACTTGGCCAATCGGCATTTACTCCTACCTTGGTATCTACAAAGAAGCACAAAGATTTTATCTCATAACCTCGATTTATCACTTTCTTAAGACGCTCCTTCTGTCTCCGTATCCCTCCCAAGGGTTTCGAACATCTTGCCCCCTTCATTGACACTTGTGCACGTACAGGCTGCAGTAGCAGCAGCACCATATTACTTTGCCGTAAGTGTGCAGCTGGTACATTTGATCCTGCCTTATGTAGGCGAATCTTATCAGAAAAGTGCATCACGTTTCATGTGATGGTCTGGTGTTGGTGTGAAAACGATTCTTCTTGCACCTCCACCGGCACTAAGTCAACAGAGTGGAACCGAGCTCGGATGGACGATTTGTGAAGAATATCCGGATAAGAGTGCATGTTCATCAAATCCCTTCCTCGAGTGGATTGTCGTGAAGCAAACCGTCGATGAGCTACGCTTGCGTGGCACCGTGGTGCACTATTCTGCAAACACCAAAGTCGAATGTCCTTTCAAGAGTGCTAGAGATAAGAGATTGGACGTGAGAGGATGAGAGGGAGAGAAGAAGGAATGGCACTGACAGGGCGAGCGTAATCCTTGCTTTGCGACATTCCTGAAAGCTGCACAGCTTTATTAAGAAGAACGTGTCAAAATAAGGTGACTTACAAAAAGGGAATCTAAAGTAAACTTCAATATGAAGTAAATGCCAACGAGGGATAGTGAACTGTTTTTATGTTTATTTTTCCATGTTTTTTTCAGCTTATACACAATGTTCTGATTATATTTATTTAAAATTTTCCATCATTCCCTTTTTATCATCCATTAGAGGTACTATAGTTACATCTGTTGTCCATGTTCTTTGATATTTTATAGAAAAGTCGTCGAATGGATCGTTACTGTCCTGAAATTATGTTCAGTCGCTTTTCTCGGATGATGGGTCTTATCGAAAATTGACAAAAAATAACATTAGGGCCTCGAGTGTTACAGAAAAATCGTCGAGAATTCTGATTTTCTGTTATCTTCTGTGTTAGACAACTCGATTTGTCTCTGGTTTAACATATCCAACAGAACGATTACCTCACTCAAACGGAGACTGTTTTTTGTCTAACAGATCAGGTGCGTCAGGTAAAAGCTACGGAAAGCGTTTTGTTTTACGGTTTTAGCACTAACTTTATATGTTTAAGCAACATGAACTGCAATAAATTACATTACAGAATGAATTATTTGTAACGATTAACTGCAAAAAGTGTGGGAATAACAAAATGCACAGAAAGTAGAAAAACCGTCTATAACATCGCCAAAATAATTAAATTACATCAAGTATTGATACAACAGAAATAATTATAAAATTGTACGTAACTGTCTACTTATCACTATGTAGTTTGTTTTTGATAAACAATGGAATTTGGCAGCAATGTTTCGAGTCAACGAAACATTTTTAGATCGAAATTAAGAGGTCATTGACAAACTTATATAAACCGATTTCGTTTCCGTTCGTATAGACTGGTTTTGTTTGACATTTTCCGTATGAATCAGATAAGCAGCACTATTATCGTGAGTTTTTCATTTTATTTTTTGAGATCAGAAATTATGAGTGTGACCGATTTTTCTGAAATGCATATTGATCAATGATTTGAGAAATTATTGCAAACTTTGCTAGAGTCTTACGGAAGTTTTTTAACTGCTATTATTCATATTTATAGCTTTATTTGGATTATATCAAATGAGTACGTCTTTGTTGATTGTTTTTGTTGAATTTCATAGCATATTTTTTAAGTAAAAAGAGCTTTTAATATGTTTAAAAGTTCTGAAATTAATTTGTGTCATCGGCAGTTTTCGTTAACTTCAAGTAACAAAAATAGAGACAAATATGAATTTATTAGAGTGCATTGTTTGTTTTACTTCATCTTAAAGCAATTCTTTGAAAAAAATGAAGTTATTCACGTTCCTCCTCCGTTACTCCTAAGCCTAACCTTTGCATTTTGAAATGGGTTCCTCGTTTCCGCTTTCTGGTTTTGTAATGATTCATATTTCTTATCTCCTCTTAAGTAGTTACAAACATTTCAACTATAATTTTTGAACCTTCCGCCCTGGCTCTTATAGCCCAGCAAACTCCCATTCCAATTGAACAAATGCGAAACCTTACGATTTACTGCTTCTGTTTGATTTCACGCCATCGCCACCATGTCGGCAAAACCATACCACACCGTTCCAAATTGTTGCTTCCTTTTGCTTCCACGCTCCGCGGAGAGAAACGGGACACGCAGAGGGCGACACAAAATAAAGAATCACTCCAATTTGATTTTGATCTTTAGCTGTAGAAACCTTTCAACTGATAATCTCTCACCCCACCCGGCGAGGGCATTCTCCCGTCTACACGAGCGAACGCGAACTCCCGGGGCGGGTGGGGTTTTTTTTATCGTGAGAATGTTCATCCTCCTTAACCATATGGCGAAAGTGATGGCATACAGCGATTCTGATTTTTCACTATTTTTCCCCCGGACGCAAAACGTGGGCCTGCGACGAACAGTGTGTACCGTGGAAAAACACATTCCGAATAGGGAAGCAAAACACAACACCACCACTGGTGGTGGCTTTCGGATCGTGCTGGGGGACAAACTCGCACACACAAATACACACACACACACTTTTTGAATGCCATTTTAATTCGATATTCCATTTCAACCCCTATTAATGCTCGCCAAATGCTCCGCACCCTGCCGCAAGGGAACGAAAGCGTACTCTGTTTAGATCGGCTTTTCTTTGCCCTTTCCGGTTGCCGTTCGCGTGTGCCTGTATGTATGCGCACGGTCTCATTTGGGTAGCCGATTTCATTTCATTTTCATTTAGTTATAACCATTTTTTCTACTTTTGCACAACAGGCTGCAGGCTCGCGCGGGGATTCAGCAATCTAGAAGCAGACAGACGTACTCGCTACACCGCCCCCGGTAGGTAGCACGTGCTTAATGCGAGTTGTGACAAGGGGGATCGGCGTTGTCAGGATCTTACGCCCTTTCCTTCGAAGCAATCGTTCAACTGCAACGGCCACATAAAAGGGCCGCAGTGGGCTTTTCCCACCCCATCGGAGCATGTTGCTTGGAAAACAAATTTCCTCACTCTTGTGCACTTACAATTCCCGCTTCCCCTCCCTGGCGTGGCACTCCTCTCCACCAAACACCGGGGCCCCACACGGACGCTGATGCTTATCGTGCTGTCGAGGTCGTTAGGATCATAATTTCTTTATTGTTATTGCCATCGCAGAAAAGTACTGCTATTACGGTGTTTTCCTTTTTGACTTTGTGCCGCCATACCCTTCGCGCACTTTTGCTGTATCCCCCCTCCCCCCCAAAGCAAAGCAAAGCTAACATGGAAACCGATCCCTGCTCAGGGCTCTCAGGTGCGCCAGGTTGCTGTATTGGTTTTCCTGCTTCTGAAGCAACATTTTTCCACTTTAATCTCTCTGCAAAAACGGCCAACAAACAGACCTGCGTGAGCCCATTATCGTTTGATAGGGGTTTAGGCCACAGTTCAAGCATTGCCCACTGACTTTGTGTTGGGCTCTAATCTACTTGTAAGCAATTTCTATATGTACTTTGCTCTAAATGGTAGTGTTGTTGTTTATTCATCATAAATGTAAACCTTCATACAAGTAGCTATTTTGTTCACAAATTTGTGGATATTGGGTGTATAAATATTATGATAAAGTAAACAACCATGGATACTCTGTGGCTACTCTTGTCCCCTAATTTCAAACAGAGGAATAAAGAACATAAATTGGCTTAAGTAAGGTAGTAAATTGAAATATTTTATATAATGATTTCGAAAACAAAAATGAATAACTTTCAAATGGAAACTAAAACGATTGCGTATGATAAATATGTAGCTACTCACATGGCATGAAAAAACTTGAATGTAACTGTTTACAGTGTACAGTTTTTACGTAGTTGAACTGAATGAAACTAATCGTAGAATTAAACTTGTTGTAGCATAATGTGGAAGCGATAGTTGATCTTAAACAGTCAAAACAAATCTGTCTAATGAGCTAACATAACAGAATAAACGGCTTTTTGCAAAAGTACTGAATTTTACAATGAAACATACATTTTTACTGAATTTCAACTGTAAATAATGAACGTATTTACATAATTCAACACTTTGTGAAGAAAAAACACTGTTTAGAGAGAAAAAACCATTTCACCATTGAGCATAACGAATACACGGAAAAGCTTTTTTTCTTCTCTACTGCTCCATTTTATTCATCATGCCGTCATAGTTTCTGTAGTCATCGTATTTGTGAACGGAATTGAATGTTATTGCAATACACCAGAATTTTGCAGGTTATTTTTCGTGAAAAGGAAACACTACTGTTGTGTAAACAAATGTATTTTCTATTGATTTTATTCATCATCAATGTTTGATTTTCATTGGTTGAATGAAACATTGAATGTAACAGTTATCACATATAGTATAGAGGGAATTTTGATTAACTGTGTTAGACTTGATAGACAATTTTTATACATTTTATGAAAAATATTCCAGTGAAACGAAATAGATTTTTAGATAGATTTAGATTTGAGGTTTGAGTATTAATTTTGTTTTTATTTAATTTAAATACTTCTTCTTCTTCTTCTTCTTCTATTTGGCGTAACGTCCTAAGCGGACATGCCGGCCTATACAGGCTTTCGAGACTTAATTCATTCCACGCAGCCGGATAGTCAGTCCTTGCTACGGGGGGACGGTCCATTCTAGGCTTGAACCCATGCCGGGCATGTTATTGAGTCGTTCGAGTTGACAACTACACCACGGGACCACCCCATTTAAATACTATTAAATACTATTAAATACCAGAATGATATCATTTGAACACTTGGCAATAAGGCAGATAACAAATCATGCTATTAATGGTATAAATGACTTTAATCGTTTTTAATATAAATACCACAATTAGTTTGCTTATCGTAGTGTATACTATGTAAATTCATTTTGAATCAATTTTCTAATTTAATCAATTCTTCATAATATATTTTATGTCTTACATTTTATTGTCCAATTCATACTTTGTCTTCATGTCTTATTTAATTAAGTTTAATTAAATTACTTCTTTCAGGTTCGTCCAGAAAGGAAAACTGTTCAAAGTAAATGAACAAAAAACAGTATTGTTTTACCTTTCAGGTTGTTTCGCAGAGTCAAAACTGTTGCTAGAATGCTTTCCACTTATTTTCCAACCCCTAAATTGTCATTTCTCCCTCAACTGCTAGTGAATCTCCATGTTACGAAAGCAAGCTATTGGACAGATTTTCTTACAACATATAAACAAATGCCTTGCCCCCTATTGTCCCAACCGTAAAGAACGCGCAGAACGGAGCGAGGCCCATAAAAAAACCCAGTCTTATCCTTAATTGAGTCAAATGGTTGGGTCCTTCTCGTGCATCGCTCTCGAGAAGTTCTCCCCACATTGTCGGCTGTTGATACCGGAAATGAAATAAAAGCAAACAAAATTCGATAACAAACTTTAGTGGAATACAACCAACACCGTTGAACAGGAATAGGAGAACAGCAAAAAAAAACCAGTTTCCACTAAGTGGGAGTTATTTTGGTGTGTTTTATTTTTCTCATCCCCCCGTCCGAAGGTTTTCCAAACCCGGGGAAAATGGTTTTTGTTCCTGTTAGATTATTCATTTTTCATGCTCCAGTTCCCTGCCGACCGCATGCCGGATGGGTCATGTGGGGCTGCCCTTGCTTGGGAATGGGGTGGATGGCTTTTTTTTGCTTCTTTCTGTCGCTCAACGGTAGTCTTCTTTTTTGTCCGACAAATCACAGCCTACATTTCCGGGTTTGTCCTTCGGGGAAGGGCGCTTCCCCGAGCAGGGTGGACTTAATTTGTAATCTGATTTCGATTCAACCACCGGTCGCTTTTCCCTTTAAACTTCACTTAATCATTCAATTTACATCTGTCGCTATGGGAAAAACTAGAGGATGCCCCGATGAGCATTCGTCCTTTCGAGCTAAGGGACACACACACACGCAAAAAAGGCGAAAGATATGTTCTTGCTTTCTTTTACCAGGTCCCGCAACAAGTAAATTAGCTCCACTTGATGACGAAAGATCCTTCTTCACACTCGCATAAAGCAAAGGGTAAGCCGTTTAGCCTTTGAAACCATTTTACGACACGACGCTAAACGCCAACCCTGTCCTCCTTTCCTGATGGTTTTGTTGCAATTTTCACTCATCCAGCATTGTTTTTATCTGTCTCAGAAAGGACCGCTTCCGTGCACGGTCGCAATGACGGTTGATGGCATAATTCTCATAAGATCACCAGTCGACAATCTGTCGTAAAATATGAGTATTCTTTTCCGCCGTAAGGGTACGTTTACGGGTAGCACCCTTATTCTCCCTTTACATCCAAAGATTGTACTTTTCCCAGACCCAGGTTTTGTGCCGTTGAGTGTCGTTGCCTTTAGCGTACCTCAAACTGTCCCCCATCATACTCACTTGCAGTAGCTGCTGCATGCGATAATTCATTACCATTTCTTTCAACTGACTGACCCCGACCGACCGAAGCGGTGCAAAAACGGTGGCAAAAAATGCGGCATCATGATGATCACGCTGCTGAAGATTATGATATTCATGCAAATGATCTGCCTTCAAGGACGTCCTCGAGAAAGAAAATAAGGACCTTATTGCAGACCGCGTGGAAAAAACGGACCGTTTTTTCTTCCTCTATGTGACGCTCATACACACACACACTCTCTCTCTCTCTGCGTTGGGGCTGCAGTTTTATCCGTTTTTATTGCCTCGTCGGCGCAGCGTTGCTGCTCGTTGCACGGGCACAAAAAGAAGTACCCTGAAACGAAGCCATACTTGTCAGATTCTCTTACGAATGATAAGTCTTTTCACAAGTTGCCAAGACGAGTAGTGAGATAGGAATAAGAATTAAAAAAAAATCCTATGGTAAACTAACACCCATCCCGAAGCGTGTAATGTTTCCTGCTTTGATATTAGTTTCGTGTTTGGTTGGCTGGTAAGAAAGATGAAGCTCGCCTTTAGTCGTGTTTGTGTTTGCTCAAACTTTTCGTTGAACTCGTTCCTTTTTTTGTCAGCACTCTTCGATAGCAGGAAAAACTTTTGCCCGCCGGTAGAGTTAATTCATGTCGCCCGGATCGCAAATTTGTTTGGAAAAGGAAGTTTGAGGTGCAATAAATTGCAGCTTAAATGGAGTGCATTTAGTTTTCGTGGAATAGTTAGCTTGTATTTTTTTGTGGTACAATGCTTCTGCTACAGTAATTATGCTGTCGGAGGGCTTTGCAGTATTTTATGTCATTTTTCCGTGGTCCTAAAGAAAAAGTTTGGCTTATTTATTGTTTGTTGGTCAGAAAGTTTTTGTGTTAAAAACTCGTACATGATGCATTTATTTTTGAGAATGTTATGAAAAGGTAAATAAATCGAATGGCGATAAAGTATAACAAAAAAAAGGATGCAATCATTGAGTAGAAAAGTATAAAAATGTGAAGAAATACCGCTATGAATCAAATTATGGACTCCTTCAATTTGCGGTCATTCGGCATGTTTTATTGAATTTCTTCCTATCCAGTTCTTGTTCATACTTTTTTTTTAATTTTATATGATTGCCATGATGTACTAGAATAACTTAAAAATGCGTGTGACCCCTTGTAGGCCCTGATGCCACATTAAGTAAAAATTGTCGATCGGACAGTTCACCACCAGAGGCATTCTTAGCATAATTCCTATGAATCGCGTCTACATGCATTGAAATACATAGGAATCAATTGTGGAAGTAGTTATCAACGTGAAAACAACAGTGTTTTATCGTATTGTTCTCTGAATTTCATTAAATCACATATATAATTCTGTTCGGAGTTTGAAGTAAGATTTGTTATAATGGTTTTAATTCCGCACAGCCGAAGTAAAATGTGATTCATTGTATGCAAATATGTTTTTAGTTAGATATAATAAGAAGAAAACAATGATATTTGAAGATTTATGTGACAAATGGCTTGATGGCCATACGGGAAAGCTCGTCAATTCGTGTAGCAGTTCTTCGGTTCTATGCATCTACAAGTACAAGAGCAAAACAGCACCGAAGCCCGTTTTTTAAGGCTGTCGTTCTGTCGTTCTAGAAGGATTCCTTCACTCAGAATTGGATTTCGGAACTTTAAATAACTTAAAAACTAAAAAGTTGTAATGTTTACAGACAGATTACAGACAGAAGTTTGAGTTTTGAGGCTGTCTGGAATTCGAATCATAACGTCTGTAATTTGAAATATGACTCGAAACTGTCTGGAATATGAATCAATATATCGATGTAATTTAATGATTTTTTGCAGTGTTCCTAGTAAATTTATTGAAAATCGTTATTTTTTCCACAAATGTAGAAGGTTTGCTTTAGTAAAGGGAGCTATACAGAGGTTTAACTGATTTAAATTGGAATAGTTAGAAAATGTTAAAAGATAAAAATCCCTAAAGTGTCCGTAATTCGATGCAGTGTTTCCACTTTGTGTTTTCTTTTGTCATCAAAGATCTGTCTATTAATTTTATTTTTGATTTATCAATCTTTTTTTTAAGTTATGCATCCATTATGTCATTTTTAGCTTTACTTCTATTTAACTATGTATGTTCTACTTGTTTGTTAGCTATATTCGCAAGCTGAGATAATATCATTTTGTTGGACCCACGAAAACTTCCTCGTTGTCATGTAGCCATCCTCAGGACTTTTAGTTGCATTGGTCGTTAGGTTATAGCTGAGTAAGTTATTATTATTAAACTTAACCTGTATAACCCTTGCAGCCAACATATCATAAATAAATGAATAAATAAATAAATAATAACATGTATGCCACGAATAAAACTTAATACCTCAACCATCTTGTCAACATAATTAACATTTGACTGAACATGGCGAATACACTGCATTGCCCCATGGAATTATTTGCTCCATCACCACTATTTCTGCATTTACCCGAATAGTTTCTTTATCAAAGAAAATTGTACTAAAACTTTATGGACAAACATTAGCCCTTGTTTTGATACAGCTGTTCGTGACTGTTCGTAAACTACACGTGACCGCCACAATCTGTCTACAAACTTGTCCAATTACAATTTATGTCTTTTTTATATCTTTATCTACTTCAATATCAAACAGCAGTGCTACCTGTTCTTGTTTTTATTAAGTTTCTTCCTTTGCAACCACTTGTTCTTTTATTAAACTTTCTTTTTTCTTCCCTCTTTTATTACTCTCTACAGGCTACCTATGCTACTTCGTGTTTGCTTCCCATGCCAAAATGGAAGCCAAGCGCGTTTGCATAAAACATTTCGCAATGTGTTTTCCTTGCTTTTCACCCCAAGCTGGCGAATATCAGCATAATTTCCACCGCCATAATCCCTCTGCCATCTTCCCGGACCTG
>SIXB01006180.1:0-12256 GCA_007018985.1 Anopheles bwambae | reverse complement strand
ACCAACGGTCAAGCGGAACGTTACGTACAAACCATAAAGCAGAAACTGAAGGCGTTAAAGTGCTATAAATCCCAGCTGAATCAAGAACTGTGCAATATCCTACTTACATACAGGAAAATGATTCACCCATCTACTGGTAAATCGCCGTCAATGCTGGTGTTTGAACGTCAAATTCGCTCGAGACTGGATCTTTTACTACCCAAAAACAATATACCAAACAAACCTGAGATTGCAGTGCGTCAGTTTCGGGATGGTGATAGAGTGCGTGTGAGAGATTTTTTGTCACAGACTAAATGGAAGTTTGGAATCATTTCAGAAAAGGTCGGTAAACTTCGATATACTATACGATTGGACGATGGACGGATCTGGGAACGTCATATCGATCATATAGCTGGGGTCGGTAGTAACCTACGAGGAAGACAATTGGAAACTTCAAACGAGGAGGAACTTGCGGAAAGCAACGAGCAACCACACTCCCACCCCACAACGGTTACCCCAGCTACGACCAGAATTTCATCTGAAGATACGGACGGTACTACTACTACAACTATAATGGTACCAGTAGCTGATCCTTTGTACACTCCGAGTACAGTGCCCAGCAAATCAGCCAATACCAATATAGTACCCAATGTTCGGCGCTCAACTCGTGTTAGTAGACCTCCCAACAGGTTAACGTTTTAGATTGCAACTCTCAAAACTTAGCATCAGGAGAAATTTTTTTTACGAAGGGGAGCAACCGGGCTTTACACACCCAAGAGGTACAGCAACCTTGAGTGAAAGATCTAGAGCGGTTGGCGGTCTTGCTATGTGAGAGGAGGAAGAAAAAGGAACAAGGTAGAAGAAAGGCAACGACGAGATTAGGGTTCACGGTTTGTTTGTAGTCACCACAAATCCTAACTCGGTTGCCCGATTTCTTTACCGGAACTATAGGTGTTGCCCAATTGCTGGAATCCACCTTCGTAAGCACTCCTTCCATCACAAGTTTATTCAGTTCCTCTTCACAGAGTCACAATAGTATCGAACATTCTTGCCCGGACAACTCGTCTACTGTCTCTCGGGAAGTTCGAGAATGGATCCGAGGTACATTGGTATCCCGTCTAGGCGATCTACACTACTCCATCAACTGCAATGGTAACCAGATGAAACGCCACGTGAATCAGATGCGACCAGCCCTAGACGACAACAGGACAGAACCGCCGCGAAGAGTACCTGTACCAACTGAAACTCCGGAGGTACACCATCACCGCAGGCACTACTACGGGTCAACCGACTCTCCACAAACATCGAGTGTCCCCGTTTCATCTCGGACAGTCTCCATGTCATCAAACTCATCTACTTCGTCCGATTCGTCGTATGACACACCGACAGGAAGCCCGATCTGAGCCAGTGACGCCCCGCCCTTCGTCCGCCGTTCTACAAGACTGCGAAACCCGCCGTTGCGATACTCGCCGTAGTCCATTTCTAAGAAGGGAGGAGTGTTATATATGAACCCTGGTATTTGACAGTTGTGTCATAACGCCTGACAGGTTGACCCTACCTTTCGTTTGTTTTTAAATGTCATTCCTTCTTTGCACATTATTGAATTCGTTTGTTACTTTTTGCATCTGCTGAAGGAGATTTTGGCGAGTGAACCGGTGTTGCGGCTGTACGAGAGGAAAGCGGAGACGGAAGTGCATACAGACGCGTCGAAGGAAGGGTATGGTGCGGTGTTACTCCAGCGTTTTGACGGAAAGCTGCACCCGGTAGCGTTTTGGAGTAAGAAGACGACAGATGCGGAAGCGAAAAAGCATAGCTACGTTTTGGAAGCGAAAGCGGTTTACTTAGCAGTGAAAAAGTTTCGTCATTATTTGTTGGGGATGCGATTTAAATTAGTGACTGATTGTATTGCATTTAAGCAAACGTTGCAAAAATCGGAAGTGCCTCGGGAAGTGTTGTTGTGGGTAGTATATTTACAAGACTTTACTTTTGATACGGAACATCGGCCAGGAACCAGATTGAAACAAGTAGATTGTTTAAGTCGTTATCCTGTGCGTGTAATGATAGTGAACGACGATGTAACAGCGAAAATAGGTGAAGCGCAAAAGAAAGATGAAACTATCAAAGCTATACGAGAGATACTTGCTAGCAGGCCCTACGAATCTTATAAACTAAAAGGCGGATTAGTTTTTAAAACTATTGACGGTATTGATTTATTAGTGTGGGAATGGGTTCGATAACCCTGGTATAATTTGTCAATTGGGAACGAAATGAAATTTACTTCGAGTGTAAGAGTGTGAGGGGTAGCAGTAGCAATCGGGAAGTCGAAGCGAACAGTCAATAAACGAATTTCATGAACCTATACCCTTTCTACATTAGTTATACCTAAAGTGATGGAAAAGGAAATAATTAGTATTGAGCATAATAATGGACATTTCGCCACTCAAAAAAACTGTTCATGGGTTGAAGCAAAAGTACTGGATACCTCATTTGGAACAAAAAGTAAAGCAAGTAATTGATAACTGCGTACGGTGCATTATGTACAATAAAAAGTTAGGGAATAAAGAAGGATATTTGCATCCCATTGAAAAAGGAGATAGACCTTTGCAAACATTGCATGTAGATCATGTCGGACCCATGGATGCAACAGGAAAACAATACAAATATATTCTCACAATGGTGGACGGATTTTAAAAATTTGTATGGCTGCACCCCACTAAAACAACTAATGCTCAGGAAACGATTAGGAAGCTAGAAAATTGGACAGCGATTTTTGGAAGTCCAGAACGTACAGTGAGTGATAGAGGAGCAGCCTTTACTTCACTAGTTTTTGCTGATTTTATAAAAGAAAATGGAATAGAACATGTAGTGTGTACAACCGGTGTGCCAAGGGGAAACGGTCAGGCAGAAAGAGTAAACCGAACAGTAATAGCAGCTTTAGCAAAACTTTCTGCGGAAGATTCGACAAAATGGTTCAAATGGGATGACCAAGTCCAGCAAGCTTTGTATTCTCACTTTAATGCATCAACTAAGAAAACATCTTTTAAGATCATGTTTGGAGTAGAAATGAGCCATATTGTAACAGGGGAATTGGTGAAACTAATGTTGTATCGTTGTACTTTCACTCTTTATTTTTAACTTATCCGTACAATTACAATTACTATGTCTTCGCAATACCAGCAACGTCCGTACTCCGTCACGGTTCGTAGGAGAGAGCCCCGAACGCTCTCTTCCTTGCACCCACGATGCTATGCCCTCCACCCGAGCGGCACTCATCACTTCGTTCCCAGGGGCCGGCAACCTATCTTGTACTCTACAACATCTCCCCCTATTTAGTACCGGCAGTATTGCTCAATCCACTGAGGCGGTTTACGAATCCTCGTAGAACGTCGTAGAGGCTGTACCGGCGTTGATGAACCGCTATCTGCTGTAGCGAACCCCGGAGATGTTGCCGATCTTAGCTCTTCTGAGGACGATGACGAGGGACTCTCGGATTGCACCGCTGACGACGACAGTAGCGGTGAAGACGATGAGGATGATGGGGGTGATGACGATATAGCCAACGATGGCGATTCCGTATATTGTGCCCTAGCTATATCCGTGTTCATTTCAGCGTTTCCCTGCCTGCTAGCTTCCGATTCATTCGAGTTCATACCCCAAGCATCCAACAACACGTCTAACATACGGTACGAACGTGACTCATCAACGTTAAACGGACTTGATTGTTTATCACTCACTCGAGAACGCAACTGATTAATGTGGGATCGTAAATGTCTATTTTCTGTGGTAACAATCTCGTAAATAACCGAGCCTAAACGCTTACTGACTGTTCCGGATACCCATTTCCATTTGTTTCTAAAATACTGTTTTGCGTAAACGAGATCATTACATTCATACTTTCTTAATCGCATCCTATGTTTAACGTCTGTGCCCAAATCCATAGACGGTCGCAAAAGCTCCATGCATGTACGCATTTTACGCCCTATCATCACTTCTGCTGGCGATTGATTCCGTTCCAAAAGCGTATGCGGTATGCTTCGATACGTCATTAAGAAAATATCTATTGCTTCTTGCACTGTACCACCTTCCCCCTCCATTTTCTTAAGTGCCCGTTTAAATGTATCCACAAATCTTTCCGCTTGCCCGTTGGATTGCGGATGGAAGGGGGCTGTTCGCAAATGCTCAATGCCGTTTAACGTACAAAAATAGCTCAAACTCCGTGCTTACAAACTGCGACCCGTTGTCGCTTACTAAAACATTAGGCATTCCAAAACGGCTAAAAATTTCACGTAAAATCCTAATTGTTGCTCTTGCTGAAATCGTTGCTGTTGCCACTATCTCCGGCCATTTAGAATAAGAATCGATGACTAGCAAATAATACATTCCATCGATAGGGCCAGCATAATCAACATGTATTCGCTGCCACGGAGCAGTCGATTCTGGCCACGAGATGGGTGTGCTATGCGCTGGTGACCTTGCAACCGCTGCACACCGGTGGCACCTTCTAACTTTTTCCTCTATCTCTCGATCTATTCCGGGCCAATATACATAGCTCCTTGCCAGCGCTTTCATCTTATCCATACCAGGATGGCCTCTATGTAGTTGTTGTAAACATCTTTCTCTCTGTGGCCCTGGTATTACCAACCGCTCACCAAAAAGTAAACATCCGTTTACGATGGACAGGGATTCACTCCTGCTTTGGAAATTTCGCAACTCTTGGTTCTCTACTTTCTTACTAGGCCATCCTTTGATCACATAATCTCTAACATTTCTTAATACCGGGTCTTTGTTGGTTTCATTCAGCACTTCTTCTAATGTCAATGGCATTATTTGCGTTACGCTGCCAATCATGGCTTGCAAATCCCTCTCTGTTTCGATGCTAGCAATAACATATTCTGCATCCGGTTTCTCATGATTTGCAATCAAGCGCGACAACACGTCAGCATTACCAAATTTCTCCGTAGATACGTATTCAATGCTGAAATCATACAGCAGCAGCGTCAACGCCCAGCGTTGCAATCTATTCGCGGTATACACTGGTATTCCAGAGCGCGAGCCAAAAATACGCAGCAAGGGTGCATGATCCGTTTGGAGCGTGAAACGTCGCCCAAAGATCATTCGATGAAACTTAGTCACCGCATAAATTATTGCTAATCCTTCACGATCTGGCTGACTATAGTTTGTTTCAGTTTTAGTAAGAGCGCGTGATGCATGCTGAACTATTTTTATCGTGCCATCTGGCATTCTGTGGCTAATAGTGGCTCCTACTCCCACTGACGACGCATCAGCTGCCACTATTATCGGTTTCTTTGGGTCATAATAAGTCAGAAGGAGGTCTGAGCTTAACAACCGCTTAAACGTGTCAAATGCAATCTGACATTCTGGACTCCAATACCATTGCCCATCTTTTTTTAATAGCTCATCAAGCGGGTAACGAAGATTCCTCATTTGCGGCACAAACTTCCCATAATAGTTTATCGCTCCTAGGAATGAGCGTACTTCAGCAGGATTCTTCGGGGAAGGCATCTTCACAATCGCTTCAATCTTGGCAGGATCCGGGCGTTGTCCATCACGATCTAAAATATGACCAAGATATTTAATTTGCTTTTGGAAAAAGTTACACTTTTCAGGCTTTATTTTGAACCCATATTCCTGCAACTTCGCGAGCACCGCGCGAAGGTTTCCCATGTGGGTGTGTTCATCCGTTCCGCCAATCACGATGTCATCTAGGTACACCGCCACATCCTTTAACCCAGCTAGCATGGTCTCCATTAACTGCTGGAAGGCTCCTGGTGCGACCTTCACCCCAGGCGGAAGTCGGTTATAAGCATATAACCCTCTGTGTGTGTTAACCGTTAGCAGCTCTCTGCACTCTTTTTCCACTTCAACCTGTAGGAACGCATCGGTGAGGTCTATCTGGCTAAACATGGCCGAATTTGCCAACGTTGAAAAAATATCCTCCGGCAGCGGGATCGGATACTGGTGAGGCTGGAGTGCATCATTCAACCCCGTTGAGTAGTCGCCACATATACGAATGCTTCCACTCGCCTTGCGCACTACCACTATAGGCGCAGCCCAAGCTGAAAAATTAACACGGGTTATTATACCTTCTTTTTCCAGCCGGTCTAGCTCCTCGTCTACAGCGGGGCGCATCGCATATGAAACAGGACGCTTTGGACGAAATACAGGGGCTGCATCCTTTTTCAGCTCCATCCTCACTTTTGCTTTCATGCAGTGCCCCAACTCGTGGGAAAATAATCCTTCAAAATCCCTTTTTACTGCCTCTAGACTAACCGTTGCTACACACACACGATTGCACACCGACGCCAATGGAACATCCCACAATCCAAAAACTTCCATCAAATCAGCACCTAGTAACATCAGCGGCTCCTCAGTGACTCTCATCGTACATCGTTTAACTTGCTGCTTCAAAGCCACATGAGCACAAAATTCTCCTAGGATTTTCAGTTGGCTACCCGAAGCCGTTTTTGCCTTCACGGATGGCGGGCACAATGGAGGCTGTCCTATGGTCCTCCATTGCTCGATTGATATAATCGAAATATCAGCGCCCGTGTCCAACATCATTTTCATTGGCTCACCATTCAATATCACGTTCACGTGACCTTTGCCCTTACTGTTGACCATGTTCACGAGGACTGTTCTCACTTTGCTGTGGGTTTTCGATGCGATAAAACGTGTCGCTGCCCTACAGTGCCCTTCCTTATGACCATATTTTTGACACTGCCTGCACTTGTAATTTCTATACGTGCACTTTTGAGCATAGTGCCCCTCACCACAAAGCCAACATTTTGTAGTGGACTTAGCCGGTTGCATATCACGTTGCGCTCCTCCGTTACCGCAGTTCATTTGCCACTTTGGACCGTTGCGATTATACTTCCCGTCAGTCACGACGTTTATTTGTTTCTCGCTCTCTATCATCACGGTGTCCTTTTTCAATGTCACCATCTTTTGGCACATTTCGACTAACTGCGTTAGTGTGGTAACTTCGTTGTCCTCTATTCTGCTGAGCAACCGCAACCTTACATCGGCGTCTCTGTCGTCCTTCAGCCCGCACACAAACAAAAAACATTTAAACTGCTCCTCTGTCAGCCCCGCAAGCTCTGCTTCAACGACACTCTTATTTACGCGGCAACCGAACGTCACGTAATCTTCCAAGCCACTTTTCTGCAACTGCAAGCACTTAAACCGCTTGCTGACCTCTGACTCACGAGAACCAAACAGCGATTTCAGCGTACTTACAGTTTCCGCGAATTTGAAGTCTTTCGGCTTACGTGGCAGTACGTAGCTCGTGTACCGCTCATGCTCTGATTGCCCCAGCTTCCTCAGCAGCAGCCGCACCTTCGCGTCATCCTCCAGCTTACTGGCGTCCCTCTCGAACAGATCCTCATAACGCGAGAACCATCCGGCGAACGTCGTGCTCTCCGGATCGAAGTGAAAATCTTTCACCTGGCCCGCCAGCACATCGCTAAGCTGCTCTGACCCATTCACGGTCTGCTTAAGCTGCGCTGTCTGCCAAATCTCGCCTATCAGCTTTTCCTGCTGCTTCATAAATGCTTGTTGCTGCTCCAGCATCATCTTGTGCTGTTGGCGAAACAGCTCGTGAATCCAGCCGGGGCCAGATTCCGTTGGATCGACGCTTCCCGTGTCACCGCGATGGCCGCTGCGCGATGGCCTCTCCCCCTCACCATTGTTCGTATGCTGATTCTCTGCACCACTGGTATTCATTGTGCGTTTTCACTTTCGACGCTTGCACAGGTTCTTCTAACTCTCGTCGCCAATGTTGTATCGTTGTACTTTCACTCTTTATTTTTAACTTATCCGTACAATTACAATTACTATGTCTTCGCAATACCAGCAACGTCCGTACTCCGTCACGGTTCGTAGGAGAGAGCCCCGAACGCTCTCTTCCTTGCACCCACGATGCTATGCCCTCCACCCGAGCGGCACTCATCACTTCGTTCCCAGGGGCCGGCAACCTATCTTGTACTCTACAACAACTAATACAGGAGGAAATGTACGAAAGATTTGAGGAAGAACGACAGGAAATAAGATTAGAAGCGAAAGAAGCAATAGGAAGGGCTCAGTTAGAGTATAAAAAGCAGTACGATAAAACGAACACAGTTTGTGGCAGACAAAAAATTGGCAAGCGAATTTCTAGGGCCATACAAAATTACACAGGTGAACCGAAACGGACGTTTCAAGGTTAGGAAAGCTGCAGAATGCGTAGGGCCAAATATCACCACAACCAGTGCAGACAATATGAAGCTGTGGACTTATACGGTCAACAATGAGGATTTAGAAGCATACGATAGCGAAGAAAGCGGTGAAATATAGTGCCTGGCAGGGGCTGCAAATCAGGCATCAGGAAAGGCCGATTGTTAGGTTTAATTTTTGCTAGGACGTGCCGCTGTACAAATGTACCGTAGTAAAATGTACCACAGGCAAAGTAGAAAGAAACAGAGGGAAACAAGAGTGAGACAGTGATAAGAACGCGACCAACAAAATGTCTATAAAAGGAGATGGAATTTGGGTTAAAAGATCAGAATTGTTTTGGCTGCAAGAGGAACAAGTGTCTGTGTTGAGCGTTTTTTACTTTTCGATTCTTTACATATATAGCTCCAAATACCACCAAACAGACAATAAAAGACACTTTAGCAAAAATAACACATAACACACAAACTTACACAAACATAATAATAGCTGGCGATTTTAATGCACATCATACATACTGGGGAGATGATAGAATCGATCAAAAAGGAAACACAATAATAGAATAAATAGACAATTCAAACCTCATCATCCTCAAAAATAACACATACACTCACGTCCCAGCAGATCACAACAAGAGACAGACGTCCATTGATTTAACAATTATATCCAAAAAAGTCCATAACGTAATCAACAAAACTATTCTAGAAAAACACATAGGGGCAAGCAACCACAAATTAATAAAAATAAAATTTAAAAAACACTCCACAGAACCGATACAACATACTATAATAAACATGAATAAGGTAATTACAAACATTAAACATATGAAAGGAAAAGATATAATAAACATAAAACATTTCACAAAGAAAGTATACAAAATCATACTAAATAGTAGACAAAAAATCAATTTTACACTAAAATCATGGTGGAATGACGAAATAAAAAAGACCCTGCAAGACCAAAATATAGCAAGACAAACCTTCAACAGTACAAAACTTATTGAACATGCCATAGAATTCCGCAAAAGGGCAGCAATCTTCAAACTTAAAATAAAACAAGCAAAAGAAAAACAAACTGAGAAGAACATGGAAAAAATAAACAAAGACACAAGTAGTAAAGAACTATGGAATCTGTTAGGAAATATTAGCAACAACAATACCACCAATAAAGAGTCAAACCTAATTCACAATGAAGAGACCTATGCTAAGGAATTTATGAATTTAAATTTCACAAACAATAAAAAATCAAATTTTAGAACTTTTTTCAGTACAAATCTACCGATAGATACGGAACTTCTAAATTCAGATATATGGAAAAACATATTGAAACAAAAAAAAAACAACACCCGGTTTAGTCAAAATTACATAGGGGAAGGTAGGTAAAGACGGACACTGCGGGTAATATGGACACTTCTCATAAATGCATCAAAATGGTAATTTTCGAAAAAATCAACAATGCAGCATCCTAACTTAAAGTTAAACAACACATTTGAGAACATTTTTAGCATAATATATGCAAAATTGGTTAAATCCACGAACAAAATAAATTTTCAATCATGAGCATCTATGTGGATCTAATTTGACTACTACGGATCTTAAGCTCTACAACTTGTATTGTTTATATTTCCGGAAGTTTTATTTCATGAATGAGTTGTCGTGATCATTAATGAAAAAACTGGCGAAAGAACGAGAATGAAAGCAATACAAAATCTTGTTTTCTGATGGTTTAACCATAGCGGGAAAGACGGACACTTTGTCATAGGGAAAGATGGACACCGAATTTGTTGAGTTATTTTACTTGTTATATCAATTGGTGATGAATATATTTCTTCAAATACCTTAAATAAGGGTATTTTGAAGCTATAAACCAATCAGCAACTTAAGAAAGTATTGAAATATGCGAGGAATGAAACACTAGTCAAAATAGCAGTCATGCGTTATGATATTACTCGCTCGACGCTGATGAGGTTCTTCACGGAATCCAATATTTTGTCACGACTTCAATAAAAAAAAAGTGCAGATATCAAAACGTTCAGGAATAGATGAGAGATTCTAAGGGTTTACAGATATCAAAAAGTTCAATTTTCAATGTAAGAAATGGCTGGACCTATTAACAAGTCCCTGAAATATGCTGTGGTCGCGGACTTTCCGCGGAATAATTTCCTATAGCGAAGTTTTAAATTGTTGTTCTGTAAGCTGGTGCAGCCTCCACTGTTAGTGCCCGATATTAAAAAAAGATGCCTTAGATTCTGCATTCTACGTTCTATTAGAAGCGATGCTTACAATTCCCAAATTCACGGCTGAATGAATCGTCGTTGCAATTGGCCAAGAATTGGTTTATAAACGTACCAGGACGTGGAAAGCGATAGAATTTGTTAAAATACTGTAAAACTCTTCAATTTCCAACGATTTCTAAAGGTGTCCATCTTACCCTTCATGGTGTCCATCTTTCCCATATCAGGTGTCCGTCTTACCCGAACATTTCAAAACTGCACGAAAAAAATCATGTTTTTCATTAATGAAAAAAACGCAAAAATCGACGGAAACTTAAAAGTTTCAACACATTTTCTGATAAAACATGAGTGTAAGATAATGTATGCATATTTTCATGATCGTTGCACCTATATATCCTTAGATTTTGACCATTTCCCTTAAAGTGTCCGTCTTTACCTACCTTCCCCTACCAAATGCTAAGAAACATAAACGACGAATCACTAACACAAATCATAACAGACGAAAACAAAATGTGGGAGAGTGGTAAAATAAACAAAGAACTAAAACAAATTAAAATAATAGCAATTCCTGAACCAAAGAAAAATATAAATGATCCCAACAACTATAGACCTATAGCACTTATGCCAACGATTACCAAAGTCCTAAACTCAGCAGTATTATTAAAATTAAATAAATATATTGAAACCAAAAATATATTCTCGGAAAAATCCTTTGGATTCAGAAACAAAAGAACCATAAACCAATGCATTAACTATTTCAATAACCAAATAAATCACAACCAAAGACTAAATAGAATAAGTGGAGCAATATTCATAGATTTGGAAAAAAGCATATAATAATGTTTCAACAAAAATCCTCGTGGAACAAATGATAAAATCAGACATTCCACCTCAAATTATAAAATGGACCTCCTCCTCCTTTCTTAGAAATAGAACCTTAATAATAGAAAACAATAAAAAAACATACAAAATGCTAGTGACAGATGGACTACCACAAGGAGATGTTATGTCACCAACACTTTTTAACTTATATACCAAAGATATACATAAAGCTATAAACCAAACAAACACCAAAAATACTATAATACAGTACGCGGATGACTTCGTTATTCTCAGCAGTGGAGTAAACGAAAGCGAGCTACAAAATAACCTACAAAACGCTTTAAATGCTTTCGCAATAGAAACAGAACAATTAAAATTTAACATTAACTCAAACAAGACAAAATTTATGATTTTCGGAAAATCACATCACACCATACAACTCAACATACCCAATAATAGCATAGAACACACAAACACATATAAATATCTAGGAACAGTAATGGACCCAAAACTCAATTTCCACAAACACATCGAACTACTACGTAACAAGGCTACAAACAGGCTAAATTTCTTGAAAATTATAAGCACGCAAAAAAATAACATAAACCCCAAAAACAGCCTAAAAATATACCGAGCAACAATCAGAAACACTATGGAAACGGGAGCTTCATACACTCTCAATAGCAACAAAAACAAATACAAAACAATGAATTCAACTATTAACCAGGCACTAAGAAAAGCTACAGGTTGCACCAAAACTACCCCCATTCTCATTCCAAACGTCACTGTGACTGGTCGAAGATTCTCTGCGCTCCGACTATTTTCAATATTATTCCGAAAAAACCTGTATCTTTGCTGAACTTGTTGCTGGTGTAGGTGACTTCATTGCCTGGTTTTGTTTAACAACTGGATTACTCACCGTCAATCACCTGGAAACGTTTTCCGGCCCACAATCATTACGTCGCTTCAACATCACAATCAATCGCTCATCCA
>SIXB01006179.1:0-12265 GCA_007018985.1 Anopheles bwambae | reverse complement strand
ATACTTGGATGATACACCAGAACCATACTTGGATGACACAATTAAAGGAAAACATCAATAATACCAATCGCATTGCTTGATATAATTAACCAATTATTTTGTTTCTAAAATTATATAATGTAATAATTAAACCATAATAATAGAAAAATCGCATTCTCCTGGCCCGCGGCTTTAGATCATTTACTAAATTTGGCCCTTTGCCTCAAAAGTTTGCCGACCGCTGTTTTAAAGCATTTTTTTAAACTTCCATCATTTCTCGTTTCAACCTTACTCTACTGGTAAATCCATCGCATGAGCGTTAATACGTTTTTACACATTGGGATAGGTTCTCACAACACTGTGTACGGGTAATGTTTGGTCATCAATTAAACATTCATTCTGCAGTACACTGCAGTAAATGGTTTTTATTTTTCATTCTGCATTGCACTGCACTTGCTTCTGGCTGTTTATAAACCGTTATTATAGGTCACTTGGGCTATCTTCATTGATTCATTTTCCGTAAATTCACATTTCACACTTCTTGTTCATACGCCTCCCATGGCTTTCCGCGCGTTAACACGTCACTTACTCTTTAGTTGTACGTTAACGTTGTACGTCGCACATTTTGCTTGAATTTACATAAACATCTGCTCGTCGATTGCAGATTAAGGTCACAGTCGCCTGTTGCGACGAAACCGTTCGACACCCTTGGCAATTGAGCACCCCTGAGACGAAAGTCTCACCGGGCGAACGCCAAGAGAAGTGCAATGAAGACAGAGTAGACCGTCGGGAGAAGCAATCCAACCAGCGAGGAGAACGGAGCAGAATACAAATCCGCAAGAGTGACGAAGATTAGTAAGGAAGTAAATATTCAGATTAGTGAAGGGACGAGAAAAGTGAGTGAAAAAGTAAATTGAAATGTGATCGTGTATGTGATAAAATATTTTAAATATAGTTTCAGAACCGTGTCAAAGGCGGTTAACGAAAAATCATCCCAACAGTCGCCATTTAATGTGGTGATCGTCCATACACAACTGGACGTCGAGCACCGTCGTGGTAGGTCAGTATTTTGCTGACTTGAGCCGAGGTGGAAGTAAACTTAGTTCGAAGTGCACTTTTCAACACTTGATCGTCTGGGCGATCATAGAGAAGAAGAAAATTTAAGAAATTTCTCTTACTGCCAACGTTTGGTAACAACTTATAAATTGAATTGGTGCGAGGTGTTTTTCGATGTGTGCCTAAGCTGTGGTTAGAATGTATTGCAAAAGGAGGTTTCAACTGTTGTTGCTAAAGAAGGAATGTTTTCGTCGCTGAGCTTGTAAGTTGCTGTGCGTTATCAGTTCACCTAGTTTGGCGTAATAACGCCTGATATGCTTATTATGTATGTTTTGGGTGTTTTCAATAAGTGTGTCACAATTGTTTTTATATGAACGATGTGACCTGAACTCTTCCAGGTATGTCGGTAAAGTGTGATCTGACATGCTGAGTGTGTTATAATGAATGAGTTTAAATAGTGTGATTTGGCCGAAGTGTGATACAATGTGTCTATAGCTGATAGTGTGGTTTATAATAAGTACTGTATATCAGTTATGCTACACTCCAACACCGGGCAGAGGATCGTGTTTTTTTTTCGAGTATTGAGTTCTTCCAATGCGTCCTAGGTGTAGGTTACGTTCAGCGATTAATATCGTAATGTTGCGAGAACTGTTGAACAAATGTACTGCCATTCATATCCAAATGACAAATGAAATGATATGAGTTTGGCTTGCGGTGCGCGTTATTGAATACAGTTCGCAATTTGAAGCAAAACGTATGCACAACCTTTGTTGAGACATTATCAACAGGATTCTTTCTTTCACCCGAAATATGTAAAACAAGCGGTTTTTAAGCAACGTTAATTTATTGTTTGAGGCTAAAATTCAGTCGCTTGGCTCGGGGATACGTGAAAGAATGGCTCACGATCGTAACCTGTGCCGCAATCGGAAATTTTCGTGCAATCGGGATGACTTGTCCCGATCGTTATCAGCAGTTGTCCACACGACTCCACTTCGATAGCGTCCTCTATCGGGATTGTTGTAAAACACTAATGTGCCATCGGATTGACCGTGAATATTTATTTTAATATTCAACAACCTTCATTGAAGGTAAATTTAAAATTTTAAACGTAAAAAATCTTGTTTCGTTTGTTTTTAAAAAAATGAAAAATGTAAACAATATTAAATTAGAATTGGAATAATTTAAAAACGATGGATTGCGAAACATATAAATCATTCGATAAAGGATTTTTCAAAGGTTCTGATAGTGTTGGAACACTTGACATTGATTCTTTCTGAAGGGAACTTTATATGGCGGGATGTGGACTCGATGGCACCCTTTTTGGATAGTGTTCGGATGGCTCAGGTGTGCACTCAGGGGCACGTCCAGTTAGCTTGGTTTCTCGATTGGTTCTGTATTTACAAATTTGTTTCTTACGCTATCCCTAACACTAATACTAATATCGCTAATGTTCATTTCTAACCGATCTAGATCATATGCTGTGAATTCACGAATGCATACATTTAGGCGCAAACAGATAGGCGCAAACAGATAGGTTCATTTGGAATCCAATTGGAGTTTTCAAACAATGTGTGGTGTTAAAGACGATTGGGACCCCCTCCCCCATAGTGTAACAAACTGTACCGTTGGAAGAAGCCCCCCCCATCCCCCAAATTATGTAACAGATGGACACCAAATCAGATTTATTGGGAGTATTTCTTTTTTTTAACTTCTGGTTCTGGTAAATCTGGTATATTCACATTTTATTAAATTAACCATTCAAAAATTACATTGTATTTTACATAATAAAAGTTGTCCCATGCAGCAATCAAATTCAAAAAGATTCTTGTAATGGGATCCTCAGCACGGTTTGCAATGTACTTGCATGGCCATAATCAGAAACGTTTTTCATCCAGCCATCTTCCTGGTCCCCCATAAATATGTCCACCTTTCCAGAAATGTTTCTTTGGCTTTAGATGTTGTATCATCATCAAATTGATTATTCTTTTTTACATAACATGTGATGTTTAATAAGTTACGCATATCCAACAAGAGTTTCGGCTGCATTTTTGATATATTTATAAAATTACGACGAATGATCAACTCTGACGAAAAAAAAACTGTGGTCGTGGCAGTAACGGAATGCAACGTTACTGCATGATCCTGTGTTAAGTTTTTCCGTCCTACCGACCGTAGTAACTAAATTCGATGGATCAAATGACGGACTATTCGGCTGCGTAGTGCATAAAAAGAAGCGAAATTCCTCTCCCCCCTATCAGCGTTACGTAATTGTTGGATAACGCCTAAGAAAGGCTTATAAAGTTGCGACCAAGCATGAAAGGTTACGGAGTCAAGCAGACGTAAACGGTAACAAGACACAGATACATTGTAGTCAAACAAATGATACGAATTATTGAAAGCCGATGGAATTCTAAGGAACGAATCGTTTCCGAATCGAGTACATCCGGAAGATTTTTTCTTCGCATGCATGGATAAAAAGAAGGGAGGCGAAAACATTGATAAGGTTTTATAATGGTGGATGATATGACCATATGCAGTAAAGTGCGTGAAGTTGAAAATTTTGATACTCCGGATGTTTGCAATCGACTGACATGTGCACTCGCATATATGATGAGGAGGGTGGGGATTCTTACAGATATCGTTTCCTTATCATCATTCTCACAAAAAAGAGATTGGAATAGAAGGTAATGACATATGCCTCACACGATAAGATTACCCGCCAATTTTATTTCTTCGTTTATCGATTACAGGCCACTTCAGTTCAATCATTCAACTTCTCACAGTGTGTTGTTTAGACAGGGTTAAGACACCTGGGTAAGCTAGAGAGAAATAGACCACCATCAAAGTTGGTACAAGCAATAGGATCCTTTTCAGTTTGTGAAGTATGGTATTTGTCGTGTATTGCCGATCTTGAATAGTAAAATACTGTTGCTCGATTGCTGCTAGAACCGATCATTCTTTCACTATTCGTGTAGACTTGTATTTCGATGAACGGCTGGTTCATCAATGATTAGTCGCTCTCAATTCTATGGCACATGCTTCAACATTTTGTCCACCTAGTTTGATATGATAGAATCGAAAGTCCAAATTGCTCATTTCTGATGGGCCTATGAGTGTAACGAATGGTGGACATGTTCGTACGCTTGAAGACTCTACCACGGGAATCATCTTTAATGGATTACTAGCATTCCAAAAATTGTGTATTAAAGTAAAATCTCGAACGTGCAGTATTTGGTTTAATTGAATGGTGCATTTGAGTCAAATTTCATTTTACAAAAATCTTAGATTAATTTTTTTTGCAGGTTTCATTCATTTACAGTGGCTCACGAACAGCTTCAAAAATTTAAATTATTAGGACAGCTTTTAAACTTCGTAAAGCAAAATTTATTCGAACCGCCTTACCATTTGGGTGACAGGTACGTCGTTGTTTGTTTTTTTTTTCATTTATTATTTAACAAAGCTAAAAATAGATGTTTCAAGGTAATTAGTTAATTAGGCATATCAAAATATGGTCCAAGTGTACGGATTAGGGCAATACCCACAATATCCTATAGACTCATAGTGGTATGACAATTGCAGAACTCTAATTAACTAAAACAGACATCCAAAAAAGCTCCTTTTGCTCATGAAAAATAAGATTATGGACTCAAAGATGACACATTCGCCCATGTAATCAAAGGAGTATTTTTTTTTGTTTTACTTCGAGTTATGGTGTTTTTGTAAACTTTGGCTTAAATTGAACAAACAAAGTATGATAACCTTCCTCTTTTTATTTGACGCGTTATCGCTCTAGGCTTGCTATTACTACAACTGGGCTTGGCTATCAGTGACTAATCACAGGGTTTCCCACGATTTATTGGTTGGTTTCCATCAATTTTTGGTTGGTTCATAAAAATTTTTAGGTGCGTTCCCACGATTTTTGGCCTTTTCCCAAAATGTGTTGGTCCAATTGTATTAATATCCAATCGGAAAATACTAATAAATTTTGAGAACGAACCTAAAATCTATGGGATATGATAAAAAAATCATGAAAACGCACCAAAAAAATCATGGGAACTGAAGAATAAATCGTGGGAAACCCTGTAATTACCTGTACATGTAGTTGAATGTAGTTAGCACTTAGTATGGAAGGCATGGTTCAAATGGAACTTGTACCCATGTAGGTCATGTTGTTAAGTCGTACGGGTTGACGACTGTACCACGGGATCGCTCTGACGAACTATATTTTTGAAAACAAAGCTCAGAAAGACTAATTTATCGAATGGTATCAACATTTTAAATCTAGCTTGAGTACTGGACAAAATATTTGCAAAAAATACGAATAAGTTGTGTCTACCATCGATTTATTGAGCAACCTAAATTTGGTCACTTTTAGTGTATGGCATTATTCAAACAACACGCCTCAATACCATAGTCTGCTTTCTCTTATCAAAAGTGTAAGAAGACAAGAGCTATGAATTGATTTAAATTTTACCACATATTGCTTTCGTTACAGTTAAAATCATCGTTGAAAACACCAACCCAATCTTTGTTTAATTTGTACAGTTTCGATTCAGCGGCAATTTGAAGCAGGTACTCATTGCGCCTTATATTTCTACCGGCCGCCAATTATTACACGATATAGGTGGGTTTATTGTATGTCTATTTACAGGAACCCAAAACATGAATGGACAAGCGCAAAAACGAAAAGCGTCATTTGACCATAGTGCAACAGCTGAAAACAATGACTCGATGCCGTCAGCCAGCAAAATCTCAAGACCATCGGATGAAAACGAAGCCAAGGGAACGTCTTCATATCATGGTATGTTTTACCACCTACAACTAGGAATGATTATACTTCTTCGAGCTTTCAATCTACACTGCGAACGACAACTATCAAAATTCGAGATCACGATGGAAAACAAGGATGGCGGCAAGTTCGACGACATAGTTCTGCACTACGAAAATGCAACTGTACCCAAGGGTACTGTTTACATTCAAGCTAAACATAAAGATCCAGTAGGAAAGTTGAAGTCAATTACACATCATGATTTACTTAGTGGACCTACTTCAAAGGGTCCCTATTCCATCCCTACCTACTTTGCGTCATATCTGGAGCTTCAACACCGCCGTGAGGATGCATCTGAGCACAATGCTAACGCCTTGAAAGCGTGGCATAAGTACGTTCTGTGTACTAACGTAAAGGTAGATGATAAGGTTTCGATAATTGTACCTCAAGCACAACCATCTGCTGACGGCATCTCACCTTTGCTAGACAGTATCGGTGGAAAAAGTTACATCATAAATCAGCAAAACAATACCATACAAAATAGGCTAAGAAAAACCAGTTTGGAAGAGCTAGGAAAGATGCTTGCATCTTGCATCAAAGACAAAAAGGAAATTAATGGTGAAGATTGCTATATCTTTCAACTGTATAGTGATTTAATTGCAGCCTGCGTTGAAAAGGTTAAGCCGGGCGTATACAAGTTGATCGAACAGCCACAAAGTACTGCAGGAAAAACCCTTGCCGGGATGCTTCAGACTTCTCTAGGCAGTAAAAAAGACAAATCAAATGCACCGAAAAAGAAACCCGAAGCGGCAATCATTTTGATAGCAAGCAGGTTTGAGAAACTCTTTTCCAACTCACGAGTCGATGAGCCGTATGCAAAAGTTGACGCTATGATTCAACAATTTAGTGATAAGTTCTTGTTAGTGTGCGGTACAAAAAATGATACAGAGCTGCTGGAACAAGCGCTTGAGCTGATGCCACCGTGGGTCAATGATAAGAAAGATAAGTTTGAAAATCTACAAAACATACTCCTTCACGCTCTGAGAGAAAATCCACGTGATGATATAAATCTGGAAAACATTAAAAAAAAGTTCATAGAACTGAAAGTAAACGATAGTTACTGTAAGATTGAAGAGTTTACCAAGCGATATTTAGACAGCGAAAGCAATTTGTATTCAAACATTGCTTTAGAACCTTGCTCTCTCAGGCGTCTTAAAATTTATTATTTCTTTAGAGAAAAGTCATGCGATTGTATTCATAGATATTTTTACACAACTAGCATGAAAATGAGTTCAGTGATTGTGAAACAAACGGCACAGCTCCTTGACTACAACTGTCTAATTGTAGATAGTACAGGTGGTCAATCGAAAGACAACTTGTGTACTGTTCTTTCCGATGTAATGAAGTTTATTTCTGAGGTCGGTCTATCTACTAATACTATTATAATGATTCTTGGCGAATTGGACCAAGAGCTATTTGCCAACATTGAGAATCATGCAAGAGCCGATACAATTAAACTCATCGTCATTGAACAAGTTGCTGAAAATGATCCACCAGAAGATTGTTTATTAGTTAGTGATCTTACCAAGGAGTCAAGGGAACAGCTATTTGAGCGATATAAACAGTTGTTTCTATTTGAAACAACAATCGCTCTCAAACAGATTGTGCAAGAAAAAGATTCGTTGAGCATTTTATGCAAAGTTCTGGATAGATATGGTCATCAAATCGATCAAAATGAGATTAAAAACATAAATCAACGGAACTTTCAAACGATCAGCTCATGGTACATTCCGCGTACTCTACAGCCATATGATGATGATGAAACAAAGTCAGAAAATAGTGTCGTAGAATCGAAACTTCGATTTGATGGCTTTCATCGAAACTATTCTGAGAAACCGTCTTTTGATAGTTTACTACTTCCTGGCCAAGATACAGTTGAAATGTTGGATGCAGCCATTACATCACAAGCAAGTCTCAACTGCCAAATGCCGTACAAGTATAGTAACCAATCGAAAGTGCACATCATTTTAGATGATGCGGGGTGTGGAAAGTCCTCCTATTTCACCTGGCTTGCGTCGTACTTATCACGCAACGATCCCTCTTTGTGTGTGATTCGTATGCATGCTTTTAAGTACTCTGCGGATTTCAACGAATTGCAGAAAGCACACCTCACACCTGTGGATGATATAACCACAATCAGGATCTTGTTACGTCTATTTCAACTGGCGCTGTTTGCAACTACTGTAAGCATTCTATCCGCGTATGAATCGAATGAAATTAGAAACCTGGCCAAGCAAACGGCTCAAATTTTAGCAGTTTCGGGCGGAAAAGTAGCGCTTGACGATGGCACGGCAACCACGTTGTCCCTGAGTGTAGAACAATTGCTAGTGGTGCGGTTGTTTGTGGAAAAGCTCAACTCATCGCAATTCGTTTTCATTTTTGATGGATTTGATGAAATTGCCCCACATTATAAGAATTTTGTGATGTCGTATTTGGGCAGACTGGCTACTTTTGCTGGAATTCATAAGTTGTATATCTCCTCAAGGCCATACAATTTCATAGCGGAATTGAAGAAAACATACCATAACTGTGAGATATACCAACTAAGCCCGTTCTCAATGATAGATCAACTAAATCTCATATACAATTATCTTTGGCGCATGTCAGCTGATTGGAAAAAATGCAGAAAAACGACCGTTATCGTGTGTTGTATCTTTTGTATGTTCTAAACTTCAGAAGAATGAGCAAACTAATGTCTACACCCTTGTTTTTACACATGAGATGTGCGATGCTGTTACCAATACTGGAGCGGTATGTCGATTTTTCTAGCCGAACTGTCGAAAGAGCAATAAGCAACCAACAGTACATTGATCAACTTCAATTAGTATCAAATTTTGTAGAGCAAAAGTTAGTAATATTGAACGCAGATAAGTGTGGCACAACCGATACAGCGCTACTCATTCCTGCTCTGCAGCAACTAACTTTGTCAGCTAACAAGGATCGCAAAGAAAAGCTAATGTTATTTGCGATTCTTACTACGTTTGATGAGGAAGAAAGAAAACAGCTGTTGTCAAACGAAGAACAACTGTTAGTCACCAACTACATAAAGGAAATACTTCAAGGAAATGAAAAGACTGGAATCATTTTAGGTCTCCTAGATGACATACCGCAGTTCGGCCATCGAATATTTGCGGAGTACTTTGCCGCTTGTTGGTTGTTTGGTAACAAGGATCGATTGAGGAAAGTAGACTTTTTCCGATCGAGATCATACTGGACGGACGAATTTTCCCTAATGCGAGGCTTTTTTGATCGAATGGTTTTAAGGGAAAGCATTGGATGTGAACTCCATATGTCTGTACTCAACCGATCGAATGAACAGGTGCTTGATGTACTTTACAACAGTCCTGCAGCTGTCGAGAAGAAGGATGCTCTTGGACGATTACCATTACACTTGGCTGTTGTGGATAATCGTTTAGACACCATCGAGCAGTTGTTGGAAAGTATGTCTGAAGATTTCATCGATGTGAAAGATGAGCTTTTCGGCTGGAGTGCCTTAGAGTATGCCTTTGTTTTTGAAAAAATCAGATCCATCCACACTCTGTTGAAACATAAGGCGACAGTTAATGAGCAAACCCTATTTGAACAAACAGTTGCAAGTAGTTTGAGTAGTTCCTTGACCCATGCTGATATCTGCGGCAAATGTTTTAAAGCTTATGAGCATACCAAAGTATTCGCCGAAAGCCTTCATCGAAGAGTGGTAGATTATTTGCTCAACGAAAAACGTCTTGACATATTCATTCCTCGTGTTGATCTGCAGAACACATCGATCGTAGAGGCAATAGTATCAGATGAAATGCAAGATTTGCTTAAACAATTTGTCATTCAATCAAGAGGAAAGATTGAGGAAGACAAATTCGTTGCATTTTTAGAAAGGCCAGTTATGTATCGAGCTATCGATACCGCTATGATTATTGCGAGCGAGTTAAACGTTTCTCTTCCAAAGGGAGTTGATAATAAAGTACTCATTGATTCTCTTAAGTGTAGCATTGAAAGTAAAAACATGAAATCATTCATCTTACTTTTCCACCAACTCTGCATTAATCTTAATGTTCATAAAGTAGAAGATATGGAAGTTATACACTGTGATGCTGAAGAAGAGTGTAATGTACCACCTATGATTGTAGATACATTTTCCTCTTCCTGTTGTATCAATCAATCCGGAGATGAACCGGTTCCTCAACGAGATATAATCGAACGTCTATTAATTTACGCACTACAAAGAGGTAACCTCCAGGTAATCAGGTACATTGTTCGTAAAACTAACACCATCATCCGGAATGAGCTTATTCGGAACATCATGAAATGGTTAATGAAGTTGAAGAGAAACATTTCTCATCAAAGATTAATACCTACATTCAAATACCTCCTGCATCAATCAATCGATCTGCACTGCATCGACGATGAAGGGCGCAACCTACTTCATTGGACGGCTCAAAATGGGTGTGTTTTCATGTTGCACTGCTTGATTGCCAACGGATTTGATCTGTCGGAAGTGAATTCAAGAAATGGATGGAATGCATTTCATTACGTTGCTTTCTTTAAGGATGAGACATATGCTGGAAATCAGCGAAAATATAAATTATTGGAATACATTATGGAAGCTTATCAAGTGGATTGGTTAGGTCTCTTGACAAGTATGTTCGATCCAAACAGGTTTGGTAGCCTTTCTCCTGATCAACACAGCCAGTATAAGAATATTGTGACCAAATCACAAGTCTGTTTGATGGCGATGTTTGTTTTGTTTGACAAACCAACGAGATCTGAGCTGCTTACTTCGGATGAACTACGGGATGGTGAACATTGCTTACAGGACATTGAAAAGGCTTCAGAGCTTACAGGAATAGTACAAGGAGTTCGTGATGGGATTCCTCAGTTCTGTCATAGAATTTTTGCGGAGTACTTTGCAGCGTGCTGGCTGTTTTATGATAAAGATCGTTTCAAAAGAGAATCCTTTTTCCGATCTAGATCCTACTGGACGGACAAATTTTCTCGATTGCGAGACTTTTTCGATCGAATGGTTTTAAAGGAAAGCATTGGCTGTGAACTTCATATGGCTGTACTCAACCGATCGGAAGAAAAGTTTCTTGATGTGCTTTCAAATAATATTGCAGCTGTCGAGAAGAAGGATGCTCTTGGACGTTTACCATTACACTTGGCTGTTGTGGATGAACGTGTAGAAGAAATCTATCAGTTGATGAAAAATATGTCTGAAGAATCGATCAATGCGAAAGATGAGCTTTTTGGCTGGAGTGCATTAGGTTATGCTTTTGCCAGTGAAAATAATGAATCGATTGACAATATATTAGATCTTCAAGGTATTGTAGATGAGAATGTCTTGGTTGAACAAACAGTTGCAAACAACTTAAGCGATTTATTGAAACATGCATATATCTGCTTCTTACGTTTAGAGTCATATGATTATACCAAACTGGCTTCAGATCGCTTTCAAAATAGCTTGGCAAAGTATTTGTTCGACGAAAAACGTGTTGACATATTCTCGCCCCTGCCTGATCTGCAAAATTTAACGCTGTTACACAAAATCGTAAGGTGTAATATATATGTATTGTTTGAACAAATAGTATTACGATTAAGTGAGAAGATTCCGGAAGAAACATTAATTGCGTGTTTTGAAGTAGCAGTAAAATATCGAGCTATCGATATTGCAATGATTATTGCAAGTGAGTTAAACGATTCTCTCCTTAAAGAAGTGGACAATGAAACACTCATTGATACTGTTAAATGTGCCATTAAAAATACAAATATGAAAGCATTGATCGTACTCTTTCAACAACTCTGCATTAATCTAAATATTCACACAGTAGAAGATATGGAAGAGCAGATGCACTGTGATGTGGAAAATGATTGTGACTTATCATTAGTGGATGTAAATCACTATCCCTCTAACTGCTGTATTCCAAATCATTCCCTATGTTTTGAAGATGATCCGCGCCCTGAACGAGATGTAATCAAACGTCTACTAATTTACGCACTACAAAGAGGTAATCTCCAGGTAATCAGGTACATTGTTCACAAAACTAATACCATCATCCGGAACGAGCTTATTCGGAACATCATGCAATGGTTAGTGAAGTTGAAGAGAAACATTTCTCATCAACGATTAATACCTACATTCAAATACCTCCTGCATCAATCAATCGATCTGCACTGCATCGACGATGAAGGGCGCAACCTACTTCATTGGACGGCTCAAAATGGGTGTGTTTTCATGTTGCACTGCTTGATTGCCAACGGATTTGATCTGTTGGAAGTGAATTCAAGAAATGGATGGAATGCATTTCATTACGTTGCTTTCTTTAAGGATGACACATATGCTGGAAATCAGCGAAAATATAAATTATTGGAATACATTATGGAAGCTTATCAAGTGGATTGGTTAGGTCT
>SIXB01006178.1:0-12257 GCA_007018985.1 Anopheles bwambae | reverse complement strand
CTCAACTAAACTTTAAATTTATCACGATTTGTTTAATTTTCTTATATCATTATTCATTTTGTGTTCTACTCGTTTACAGTATTTTTTTATAAGAATGTAAATTTATCGCCGTTCAAAACAACGGATTCATAACACTCATTCAATTAATCGTACAGTTTAAAAAACTGTGATTAACTATAGTCCATGAGGAGAATCTTTTTCATATATTCAAAGCCGACATATGAAAACAAGCCGGTTCAAAGCCGGTGCTTATAACATAAGGAAAATTACCTGCAGTTTCGGTTTGGTGAAAAAAAAACTACTAGAGCGAGAGTGTATCGCTATTTTGCGGAACGGCAAGGAAGACATGGATAACAGAAGCTTTCTCGTTCTAGTCAACACACTATCAGATCGAAAAAGCATGCTGATTTTCTGAGTAGGAGAATGAACTCTGCACCGCGTGCGGTGGTTTGTTGCACACTTTCATGATCGGTATGGAGAGTTTCCGCACGGAGAATCAATACCGCACCGTTAGCGTGCGGAGATGTATCGCACACTTTCATAGTCGATAGGGAGAGCGTCCGCACGGATAATCAATACCGCACCGCTAGCGTGCGGAAGAATCATTTCCATTTATCTGGCGGTGCGGTACTCGTTCACTCAGTGTAAAGATTGGAATGAATCATTCGGTTCTGATTCATTTTGCCCATGTCTACTGCAGTCCGCCGTTCAACCGAAAGGGTCTCGCGTAAGGAAATAATGAAAAACCACCGTTACCATCACTGCCATCACGCTCACTGGTTGTGTATTTTGTATTACGTGTGTGTGTGATAAAATCAATGCACATTTTCACTTTAACGGCCTGTGGCTTTCGATGGTGGTGCAGTGGTGCATGAGACGGTACGATACTTATTTAATTGCTGCCATCGCCAAACCCGAATTTACTTTTTAAGAACACATTGTGGTTATCGTTGTCCTATTTTGAAGATTGTCTTTCTATAAGATTGTAGAAGGAAAACGTTGTTGAATGATAATGAGTAGAAGAGTTGAAACGTTATTGAGAGCACTTCAGTATACTCCTAGCACATTGGAGTCGTGTTTAGAGCTAGAATATCCGATGGTTACTACTTCCCAAAATCGACACCAATCAGCCAATAGTGTTTGCTTTCTGCTATTCTGCCAACCAAGGTAACTGGGAAAGCCGGAAACTACAAATCAAATCACACTCTCCCAGCTCCCAGAATCACAAGCAGATTGATGTTGTCTAAAATCGAATTTCCATTGATCAATCCGTCCAACCTTAAGGTAATGAAATTGCAAACAACTGCACCCAGGCAGCCAAGTTGTTCGCCAAACTACCGCCAGCACACAATGGAGCAGGACAAAATAGATATATACACACATACACACACTCAGGAAAATCAGTCAAACGAGACAATCCAATTGTCACCGAGGGCGCACTGTCCAGCGTCGCACAGCGTACTGTCTCGCATCGTAGTCACTGTGCGCCCCATCATACCAGCACATTAGCACCGTGTTTAGAATTACCGGATGGCACCGGAATTATCCACAACGGACCCATCGCCATAATTGCAGCACGTATTGGCGTAGTTCCCGTGCTGCGACAACGAACGGTGCACCGCGTGATCGCACCTGCACCTGAAACGAGCTGAGCCATCAACCTTTGCCTGTTGTGCTGGTAGCACAAATTCGATTGTGTCCACGAGACCACAAGACATCACCGTCGCATGCGACAGCAGCTTCCCGGACAAAGGTATCGTGAGGATCATCGTGTGTAAGGATTGCTTCGTGGACGAGATACAATTTGTCTCCCTGCCTCCCGCTCCCAAACTCCTCCTTTGAAGATGCAGCTCCATGCGGAGATACACCCATCGAGGAAGCAAGGATCGCTAGTCACTCTTAATCACCAGTAACACGTTTGTTTGCGCAACGTTCAATTCCGTCTAGATAATCCCCGGGACAGCAGGAAACGACCGGACAACGAGCTTATTAAGATTCAAACATTGCAATGATGCAGTTTAGCGTTAACCCTTGGGTGTTGATGTTCTACAAACAGGTGCGCTTAGATTGGATGACGTAGCTACAATTAATAACTTTTCACACATTAAATTAAAGTTTTTATTTGATTTTGCTCGCGTGGTGTACTATAATGGCATTAATACTTTCAGTAATCAATGTTTGAGGAGTAAGGCACTATTTTTTATTTAAATTGATAGAAAAGTTCTACTTGGTCCTTGAAACTGTCTGATATCAATTCAAGTCGATAGAACAATTATTTAATGTCCAGGTGTTAAATGTAGAATAAATATCTGGTTCTATTTGAGGCCAAAATCTAAACGCACTATTTACAATTAATCTCTTTAGGAGAACAAATTTACGGTAATAACTGTAAGAACAATGAAAAACAACTTATGTTTTGTACTAAAAATCAAACCAATGTTGTCCATCGGGGTAAGTTAATGGCTTTGCTGGAGCTTTTAGTGAAATCTAAATGTAATAAACTAAAACTAGTGTAGAATAAATGTAATTCAATTAGAAAAAAATCAAGATTATTTAAAATCTAATGGGTACAAGCTTTAAATTGCCATTCTCCTCCACATTCAGGTTATGATCCTTGTGTAAGTCTTAATAAAAATAACCCCGTATTTTATATCAAATTTCAACAAAGCTCATTAGACTAAGCACTACCAAAACTAAAGAAAAGCTAAAAGGGATTAAACGGCAACTACGCTACGCATAAACAATCATTACCCTGGTATTATCCCGCGTACACATAACATCCGCAACAACGCTAGAAACTACTATCGTCCATACTGATTGCGAAAAGCGTTGGAACATTGTTCCAACTCTGCCTCGCAGCACTGCTCGCCCAGCACACATGCATAAGACATGTATCCTTTCCAAAATTCTCTAAATCCCATTATTCGACACCAGCCAGCCATTCCCTACGATGCGTATTTCTAATTATCCATCCCCCTCTACCTCGATCCGCTTAAGTAAGACTTCGCAGCAGCGTATTCGCCAAACACGCCAAAACTTGGCACCATCTTACCTGGGTGCCTGGAAAGCGCCGCGTCACTTATTCCACACAGAGCGCCAGAAGGTAAAACTTCTAATGAGCCATTTGTTTAATACCATTGGATGCAGAGATGGCGTGAGAGCTGCATTCGTTGCATTCATTACACGTACCAGAAAGGGAGCGTTTCTCGCTGCCCCGGGAGGACCGTTCCATTTCGTTGGATCTCCTTGTGTTGAAGCACTGTTGCACCGGACTGTTTCCAAGCTGTTTCAGCAGAATGGTTGTGTGTGCTGCCAACCCTCGTGTGCCCCGGGAGAATCTTTTCAGCGAATGGAAACATTTGGACGGCATGAAGTCGAGCGGACGAACACACACACGTTCGCACACTTTCAGCAACACTTTCTGTTGTGCGAACTCTGTTCGTGTTACGTTCCCGGTGAAGGATAATCTGGCAAAGGTTTCCTGATGTTGGTGCATCTTGCCACATTGCCCTCCTGCTGCTACATCCGCATGCATGCAATCCGTGATCTTCAACGGAAAGGGTATGCAAGCATGGCTAACGGCCCGAATGCACATGCAGACATACATTCGTGGCAGGTGGTATTCTTCACATTTCCTCTGCACGAGTTGCACGACCATGCACGTTGGTGCTGGTCGTGCTCCCTGCAGCTGACCGTTTATAGCTCGCGGGTGTTTATCGGACGCTTTAGCGTGCGGAGTCTACCAACCGACGTAATGGATTCGTAATTATCAAACCCCTCGCCGTAATAGCGAGAATTAGAGAACTTACGTTCGGAAGGCGCGCTTACAAAAGATTCCTGTGCACCTACGACAGTGCTACACCGAACCAACAAGCATTGGCTACATTGATCGACGTCCACCAACCGACTCGGTTGTGTCGTTGCCGTTTGACTGTTCTTCATTCGATTATCTACCATAGCAGAGCAGAGCAATGTCTCGCTGTAGCATTGACCAACCGAAGGTAGCCAAGCATTCCACAAATGGTGACTTCTTGCATTCGCTTACAAAGCGAGTGCCCACTGGTAACGCTGGTAATGAATGTTTCATTTCCTCATCACAGAAATCACAGACGCCGTAACAAAATGCCACGGGTTTCTGCCAACTGAACCGTGCCGAAGCACACGAAAAACAAGGATGGCAAAGTATCTAACGATTTGAATACGACCATAATCAGGAGACGCAACCGGCGGGCAATTAATGGCTAAACCCTCAATCGGAATTGGGTGAGGATACTGCGCGTCCCAAACTGCGCTTCAAACGGGAACAACATCAAAGGCAGACGTCGCTGGATGGAGAATTGCAGGAATCGTGAATTTAATCAAACCACGGTAGGAAACTGTGTAATTAGCACAAACTCTTACACGCCCGCACACAAACTTGTACTTAACAACTTAAAAATAGGAGGAAATATTCATCCTCTTGTTTGTGAGATTGATTAGAAGGCTTTTTACCATCTTTTTTGGCGATCATGTTGGCCTTTTCAAGACTTATTTTAACATGTAATGAGTCTTGGTAGGAGAACATAACCAGCAATTTGGAGAGTGTCGTCCGGAACGGCAGTCGAAACAGGCCCTTTAATGAACATGACCGCCCTTTATGGATTGAAACGATGTTCTACCTCGTGAAAAACTTTTCAAGTGATCTCCTCAGGTCAGGCAACACGTGTAGCACGTTTTGGAACCCGATGGGCCATGGGTAGGTGTTGCTATAATTAAAAATCTTTTCCATGTCCATTTTCCCACATAATGCTGGGTTTTGTGCAAAACACAAACTCAAACATTGTTTGCTCTGCATAGCTTCAAAAGATATTCGGATCGCCTGGCAGGCACCGCTTGCAAAACACCTTCCAGGCCAACCACTGCCAGAAACAAAGTGCCAGCTCTTGTCCCTTACCTTTTGTTTCCGCTCTCCCATCCACCACCCTTCACCCCTCCAAAAACCAAATTAAAACATTATAACATCAAACACGAATGCAGAGTGGCCGGAGCTTCGAGAAAATTACAACGTAGGCCATTTTTCTTGGATCGCTTTCAAAGTTCGCCAGCGCCTGCAAGCATTGTTGAGCGCTTGGAGGCCATTTTTTCCACCATTTTCCATTGTTTTTGCCACTTTTCTGGTTCAATTTATTTCTCTCCTTCCCCGAAACAAAACCCACTCCAAAAAGAGCTTTGTTTACTGAATAAAAATTTCCACTTGTTTTCTAACACGTGTTGTTCCGATTACATTGCACACAGACGGGACGCTCACTGACATGTAGATGTTATTCGAAAACCCATCGCATCATCCTAAACAAGCAACAGTAGCATAGTTGCGTGGCATCCTTTCGTGACAATTTTGGAACCTCAATTCTCGGTTCAGTTCCAGCTTTCCAGCACAAGGGGAGAGCTTCTATGTCACCGTTTTCTAAACCTCCCGCTACCTTGCCGCTAGAGTGGAGTTTGTAAATATATAAACTAATCTAAAACAACATCAAATTCTGAAAACATCGATTGACGTCTGGGAACCGGAACTTATCGCAGCGGTCTTCGGTCTGGTAGCGTGAAATTAGCCCACAGACTGAGACGAGACCGTACCAGAACTGTTTTTCGGATGAACGGTAAACTTCTCAACCCGTGCTACCCGCGTACCCGCATACCACACCACCCGTACCCTGGCTGGGGCCATACGATTGAGACGTCGGGCACAAAATTTGTGTCTCCGGCTCATAATTGATGCCGATTGACCTAGCGTAGAGGAAACCTTTTTTGCTATGGCGCGCGGCACCAGCTGGTTGGCCCACCGTGGCGTCGTCGTCATCGTCGTTCCGAGAACTCTCCGGAAACTCAATTTCTCAGTTGATAAAGCATCCAAATCAAACTGGTTTGCAACGTTTTCAGACACAGACCACCGCTTGTCGCCGCTTCCACCTTGGCTCCTTCACCACGGCTGCTATCGACAGCTGTTTTAGAGCGTTGGTAAACAGAACCATCCGAACCCAACACTGTGCGAAGGGGTTTGTTGTTTCAACTCGTTATTTTACACATGCAAATTGTGGGTACCGAAATCTGGGGGGTGAAGTGTGCTGCCTTGCAAGCGGTACCATTTTGCTGACAAGTTTTGACAGGTGTCTCCCTTGTCATCAGTATGTTGTTACACGTTTTCCTTAAAATACATACCGTAGTATTTTTTATTTTTTTTGCCTAATCCCACAAAAGCTCTCCCACACACACAGCGTCTCGGAATCCCATGGGGTGGGAAAGCATCCGGATATTACATATTTAAGGGTTTACTGGTGAAGCGTAACAGAGCATCTCGAGCTCGAAACGGGCCGAAGATTGACCAGCTTTGGTAGAAAATTTTGGAACCGTTCGTGTGCCCTCTGTCAGGAAAGGCCAATGGGAAAGAAAGGCAAAAGCTAACCTTCCGCCCGGTAAGGGTCAAGTCAATTCTACGAGAACGTTTTCTGTAAATATTCCTACATGTGCGCTATATCTTGGTGGACCGTATCCTCCACCCAAAAAGAAAGATGGGGGGGAACAAAAAGGACCAAACCTACCAAACCACTTTTACTTTACAAGATGGTTGCTGTTCTCGTGTACTGTGCACGGTAGACGAAGGTCAAAATCGAACGGTTCGACAGATTTTGCACAGTGCATTGCCTGCCCCCCGCGGGTCGGTTCATTTGTCCTGCGGCCCAACATCGGGTTCATTAATCACACCGAAACTACGCCCCAGAGCGCTGCCGTTGAACGGTTTGAACAGACATACACACACACACACGTTCGAAGAAGGCTATTTATTTGGTATGGATGGTTTGTGAAGATCGTCTTAAAATAATGGCACACCGTGGCGTGGCATTTAAAGTGCTCTTCTTATCTGTGTCGGACTTTAAGATAGGAGTTAATGTGCTTTCTGTGGAATTGCGCTCTGACTTGATTAATTGACGCCATAACTCAAAAGCTGTGTTTGGTATAGTGTATAGACAGTCTGGAGGTAAAATTAAAAGCCATAAATGAATGTAACCTATTCAGTGGGGACTTCCATAACTCATGAAATGTTACTGTTCATCCCGAAGGTAAAGTTCTTGGTACCAGTGTGCCAATTTTTGCTCCAGCACCTTTACATTTAAAGGCAATCTGAAGGCCTGCAACCGTAACATCCGTGGAGATCATGGAGCTAATTAACTGATGTCTAAACTTGCGGCTAATCATTTGAAATCTACTGTACATCTGCAGTGTATAGGACAGGTCGACTCCAAGAAATGTGACTGAGGGCTTGATTTTCATGACATTGATTGTCCTCTTTAGTAATACGTGGAATATGAGACTGAACGAGTCGCTTTGCTAAGCGCAGTTAGATGAAGGGTGTTCTTTGAATGTTTTACACTAAAACTGGTACGATACAGACCCCATAATTTGGGGTTTGTATTTGGTGTCTGTGAACTGAACCGTACAGTATATACACACATTCAGAACTAGCATCTTAGTGGTCTATTCGATAGATGCGTTGGTTCCTACAATGTCAACCAAGATCGATTGCAAACTGGATTGTCTCTCCGTAGAAAGAACGTAATTGCCAGCTGTGTAGCACTAATCAGTGTCGGAAGCTTGTACAAGACCGTATTATAGCTTAAACAGGGGCTAGATTATAAGACATCCAACTTTGTTGGTTGGTGTTAGCATATTAAACATACTTATGAGACAGAATCTAAATCATTGTGTAATATAACAAACGCCCTCAGTCCTGCTACAAAGGCAAAGCTTACAATAGCATGACCGCGTATAACGTTACGCTTACAAACCCGGGGAAAAATACTCTGTAAATCCAAACAGGAAGTGCACTTTGGTATAAAGTTCAACAATGCGTTAAATTGTATTGCAGAGCAAGAAAACAAAGCGTAGTTCTTTTTGCTTTCCCGGATCACTTTCGCTTAACGAGCATTCAAATTGACCCACTTTGTTGTTGCTTAAATCATAAAAAATCTATTTTTAAAGAGAAGCTCTTGAAACGGTGTTGCTTCTAAAAGCGTCGTAAACGTGCGTTTAAGCATTCCCTCCCAATTCTACAGCTGCATTGAGTAATGGTGGTGGTACGTTAAAACTCATTGCTGCTGCCAGCTTCGTTGCGGAAGTGATAAAATTAAATTGTAGCACAAAAAATAGACCAAAGCCTCCATAAATGAACGTTCACTTTATTCTACTGGACTGCGTTAAATTGTATGCCCGTGTATAATAAATTTTGCTTTGGTCGTAGTAGTAAAGTTTGACCAACTGCTCTTCCTGTGTTATTTTTTTTGTTTTTTTTTCATCCCACAAACCATATTTTGTGGTGTAATTCTTCACCTGTCGAACAAAATTCCACGAAAACACCGAACTGTACCGACGGCACGTACGGTGGTACATTTTGCAGACAAAATAATCAAATCAATTATTCACATTAACGCACACCCTCAAGGTGAAGCGCTTAGCGTCAGGTTTTAAACTGTCTTTTCAGAACCGTTTTGTACTAGGCGTGCGAGTGGGAAGGAGGGGGAGGGGGCCGGGGGGTATACACTAGTGATGGGCGGGTCGACCCGAACCTATCGGGTCGGAGCCATCCGTAAGCGACCCGGAGTCGTTCGGGTCGACCCGAAAGGTACAAGTAGGTTCAACAAACCCGAACCTACCTTGACTCGACCCGACCCGAAATCGCTGCACCAACGGTTCAGAGTCGCTTATGCTTTCTTGCACCTACTCATCAGTCGGCTCGACTCGAACTCTCTGCACCCTCGGGTCAAACTGAACCTACCGTGGCCCGACCCGACCCGAACCCGTTGCACCAACGGGTGGGAGTCGCTTATGCTTTCTCGCACCTACTGATCTTTCAAGTCGACCCGAACTCGTTGCACCCACGGATTTGATTCCGACTCCGACCTAGCGCACCCGCTGCATCCACGGGTCGGAATCGATTCCGGCTGGCTCGCACCCGACTCCGGGTCGGGTCGTGAAATGAATCGTATGACCCAACACTAGTATACACATCAACAACAACAGCAAAAAGCATACGCACAGCTACCCACACACACACACACACTGCTCTGTGGCAGCATCTCATTTGCAGCATGGCCTCATTAAAAAACGAAAAAATGGATGCGAACAACGGGCGTTTGCGGTGTACATGGTACAGAACTTACACTCCCCAAAAAAGGACGAACGAAAAACACGAGCCCATCAATTGAAGAGCGGCACACTGTCAAATGCAAATCCAATTACCACAAGATCCAAGCGGAGGTGGAATCTGGAACCAGCAAAATGATAAAAAAAAAATATCCAGAATGAAAATAAATAAGAAGCCACTCCAACGCTCGGTAGGAGACGAAGAATGCTCTCGTCCTTGGATGGTGAAACCGAAATTTTACCATAACGATCTGCTCATCTTTCTTTCTTACTTTTGCCCCTTCCTCTCCGCTCGAAGCCATCGTTTCTGTCCTCATTATCTTAATGTCCATAATGTCCATTTTCTTCTGCCAGAGGTCATGTAGTTAGTGGAAAACCGCAAAAGAAGCGCATCCACTATGATTCTTACTTTCCTTCTCTGACACACCAACACACTAATACAAAGTTGAGATGTTTGTTTTACTCACACACTTTCCGACACTTCTCCAGTAGATGCTCTATTGCTCGGTGACGAATCTGTTCTTCTTCAGCGATCGTCGAGTGGCGGACGAACTTCCGTTAATACCAAAAAGGGACCACAGCTCGTCTCCATTGGGGAGTTACACGGGTACACGATAAACCACGCGGCTACTTGAAACGCGTGACTGACACGCTTGACACGCTAACCAACAGCTTGTCTGTCCAGCGAGCTGACAGCCATCTAGCAGGCCTTGGATTTTATTTCTGTTGACCATCTGGGAATAGAAAGAAGTCGGGGGGTAGAACGAGATTTTCACGAAGGCAGTCCCGCAAATTACCAAGTAGCGATGGCGGGAGGGAGCCTTTCATCGGCCACAATGGGATACGGTTTGAAAGTGGCAGAATTTCTTATTCGCAATTTCTAGGAAGCGTGTTGTTATCATACTTCAAGATGGGTTGATAGTGGAAAGTGCGCGTTTGGTTCGGTTTGATGCAGCCAGCTGGAAGGAAGTCAGCACAAGACATTTGCAAGATCATAGGAACCGTCGAAATTCATCTCACAACGTGCATGGCGTATGACGAATACTCCAACATTAAAGCACCACTAAGTAAGCATATAGTAGTAGGATCTATCCATGGAACTCTTAATTAATCTTCTGTGCGTATGTTTTTTTTTTCTTCTTGAAAATCCAAAGAATCCAATATTTCCAAGGACCTCTGCTTCAGCGATTCACCCATTCCATCACGGCCAAACCTGATGGCTAGTGCGCTACCGATCGATCCATGTAATCCACACCGCTTCGGCCGCTTTGTCACCACCGCTGAAGGTAAAGTTGCTGTCAAAACTTGTCCGACAGGATGATTTCGGTACCGAACCGGAGCGCCATTTCGTCACGCCGCTCCCGCCACACAAACACGCTGGATCATTGATCAAACATTGGAACGATTTTCCTTATCGCCCTCCCAGCACGATAATGCGTAGGTACGGCGAAGGAGAGCCAGGACCATCAAATTGAGCCTCACATCCGTGCTGACCTTTCACCAAATCACCCGTCGCACCACGGCACGGCATTTGAGCAGTGACCCCGTGGTGGCTTTCCGGCTGATACCCCGGCAATGAAAACGGCCCGGGTCGCGTGTGTGCGTGTGAATGGGCCGTGTTAAAATTGAAATCTCTCACCCTCATCATCAGCTGTCATCCCGATGCGGCCATTAATCATAGCTTAGGTAAGCGCAAAACGTGCGGAATGCGTGTGCCGCGCACGGTCGCTAGATGGCCGGCCAACGTGCCGCGCTGCCGCGACTGGCGGTGCGGATTGTCACGCGGCATCGCGGCAGGAAGTGGTGACAAATGAGTGTGGAATCGTTTATCACACTGCGCCCTACCTACCTGTGCCTGCCTGGTTGGTACCTGTGGTGGTGGTGTGATGGTGCGTTGACGTGGGAGGTTGAATTGCCTTCACTTCCTGACGGTACCACAAATATGCTAACTGCCAAAGACAGTGCCACAGCCCGTGCCTCTCATCGTTACTGTCCCGTTGCGCTCCCGAGCAGCAGCACAGGAATGCGGGACCGCATTGGAATGCAAATTTATTCCTGGACGATGCTACAACGACGATGCAGCAGCAGCAACAGCAACAGCAACATGCGGATGCGATGTAATTAAATTAACTTGCCACACACTTTCACTTTAAATCAGGGAGCATTATTAGAGCGGTTGCGTTTGTGGTGTACCCAGAGCAACGCCGGAAGCAGAGCTTTAAAGGAGGATGTATCAGTCCACATTGTACATGCATAGGACGTTGTAAAAGGTAGGGAGGGTTTATGAAAATTAGGCATAATGTTTAATCTTGAATAATTTTAACGGATAGGATTTTTATTGCAAAATAAAGTATAACAATTTTAGTAAAATTATAAAAACCCTTCCAAATAGCTCATAGGTTTATCAGAGATCTGGAAATGGGGGTTTTGAGATATACCATTTAAAATTTATACAATCAACCGGTAATCAAACTGCACCGGAACCTATATTGATCCTGTTACTGATTCTGAACTTATACAACTTCTGTAAATTATCCAGATATAATATTTGTTCTGGAATTTATATAGAACCCATATGGGTCCTGGAACTGATCCTAATCCTATACAGATGTTGGAACATATGCTGACCCTACATCGATAATGGAACTGATCCTTAACCTGTACCAGTAATGGAACTGATCCTTAACCCATACCGGTCCTGAGACTGACCATGAACCCTTACATGCCTTAAAATTGATCCTGAACCTACACTGTTTCTAAAACAGATCCCAAACCCATATAGGTACTAAAACGGCCGCAACTGGAGAGAGATCGACTGTCAAACCGAGTGGTTGTGCCTTCCTTGTGCTCCTGATTTTTTATGCTGTTTTGCCGTGTTACTGCCTGATTTTCAACATTTGCAACATTGGTGCTGCTGAGTTGCTTGTACTGGCTAGTGCGTGCCTTCGATTGTTATCAAGTTGCACTTGAGTTCTTGCACCTAGTCTCCTGTTATTTCGTCAGTTTTGCCGAGATATTGTTTGGCTTCGTTCCTGCTCCTGTCACTCGTCAGTTTGTGCTGTGTCATTCGTTATGCAGTGCTC